>JASDQU010240724.1:85614-99968 GCA_032191745.1 Picea mariana
AAAAAAAACACAAGACAACAATTAAGATTGACCCAATAATATTCCTGAACTTTTGCTTCCCGATGCTAGTCTAGGATTATGAGATTCTTATTTCCATGTTTCTCCTTGTCCTTGCTCTCCTCCCTCTGGGCCACCGTGTGCGTCTTCCTGATCTAGGCTGATGCTCCATTCCCATCAGCAGGTGTGATGTCTATATGTTGGACGCAACGCAAGTATAAGTGGAATTGGGCAGCCATTCGCTCCAACTTCTCCTTCTGATTCTTCTGGTCCTCTGCAATTCGTTTAGTACTAGCGTCTAGGTTGCTGAGGTGACTCAGGATTTCCTTTAGCAAAATTTTTTGGGCCTTGTTACCCTTTCAGTTGGAAGCTTTCTTTTCTATGCTCACTTTGCCTATTAACATCTTTGTCCACCATTCCATCTCTATCGTCTTGTGGTAGAGTGTTTCCCTGGACTGCGTGGTCCCTGGGTTCGTTATCCAGTCTGCTTCCTGACTCAGTTTCTCGCAGGCTTTGCCTTAGTGCTTGGCTGTGATTTCCTTCTCCCATCTGGTGATGGTCACTTGACCCTTTGGGTCGACCAACGCCTGGAAGGTTCCCTTGGCATCTCAGGCTGCTTGCTCCATCCTTGAAATCTTCTTATGGCTTATCGAATTTTCGTCCATCTGGGTGTTTCTTTTGACATGCGTTTTCTTCATACATACCATCTTGGCTAGATTTTGGTGTTTCTTTCCCTGAATTCTCCTCCTGTTCCTATCTACCCAGGGATTCCTTCTTGTTGGGCCCTTGTTTTTGTGGTGTCTTCTTCTGCTGCGCTTTGTTTGACTGCATCTATTCCTCGTGCTTCGCCTCTTATGGAAATTATCCTGCTGCGGGCTCGTCCTTGCAATCATGGTTTGCCCGTAGTGGTGGTCCTTCCCGTCCTTTTTCTTTGTTGTGGTATGTGTGACCATGACAGTCCGTCTGTTATCCCTGCGTCGGCCCTTGCCCCTGCTCGTTGTGTAACCAACTTTTCTCTTCACTGTACCTGTTCTTGGAAGGGGTGTGACCCTACTGGTGCATGGTAACATCTTTTTTCCTACGTCACTCATGGCCTGCCGAGTCCCGTTTGTGATTTCCCCTGCATTTGTTCCTACTGATGTGACCTTGAGCTCGTACCTCCATCTGTTGTGTGGTCTGATCCCGCATTGTCACTTGTAATTGGGTGTTGGCCATGAAGATTCTACTTGGATTCGTCATGCCCGTCGATGGGCCTTGCACCACTCCTCTCGATGTGACCTTCCGTACTTAAGCTTCCATCACGGTCTTTTGTCACTAGTTGTGTGCAATATGTTCTAAATTAGTCGTTTGGGATGTTTCTCCAAGTGGTGTCTAACTCTGATCCATCCTTGCTAACCCCTTCATTAGTGATTCTATCCGTTAGGCCATTCGCTGACCTACGTACCCAACACAACTCCACAATGTTCATCTTTTGCAGATGCTCCTGGATTTTTTGCAGGGAGTGTGCCAAGCGCCAGTGTCTCTGAAATTTGCCCACTCTAGTGCCATTTTGGAGTCTCTTCACCGTGTTGCTTACTAGAGTGGAGTCTCCTTCCACGATGGTGTTTTTCATCCTTTCACGGCTTAGAATCTTGAGGCTAATCTCCAGGGATTTGAATTCCGCTGCGTTGTTAGTTGACTTTCCCATACTCCCGACGTATAGTTGGATTATGTTGCCACCACTATCCCTGATAACCCCACCCATTCCTGTCATGCCTGGGTTTCCTTTTGCTGCCCCATAGAAATTCAACTTGAGGAACCCTGCTGGGGGGGGGATTCCAGTTGCGCTCACCTAGTTGGAGTTGCGGTGGTTGTCCTATTTGTGTGTGGTTGCACCCATCTTTTAGGTGAAAATATTCTAGGACTCTAGAGTCTCGACCTACGAGTTGTGCTTTCCCATTCTGGTAGTTGTAGCTCTGCACCGTTTCTCTTGTCATGGAGATTATTTTTTCTTTGATTTTCCCTTCCGGAAGGCTTTCATTCTTGAAGATGAGCCGATTCCTTTATTTCCATATGATCATCCTTGAAATGAGAGTCCAACATAGATTCATCTCTTCATTTTCGTTGTAACTCTCATGCCATTTGTTGATGGTTGCGCAGATGTTACCTCTGGTCCTATTGGAATGTCGAAAAATACCTGCCACCCAGTCCTAGATCTCTGCTGTGTAGATACATTCATCAAGGAGATGATTCGTTGTTTCTTCCTTGGTGTGATAGAGGTGGCACCGTGATGGACCTATGAAACCCTTTTTCCTTAGGTTTTCCCAGGTTATAATTCAGTTGTGAAGTACTAACCATTTGAAAATTTTAATTTTTGGCCACTAGGGGATGCTCTAGAGCTTATCCCATAGTTGTGCTGGGTCTTCTTGGTCTTGGTCCATAATGTAATGTTGAGCTTCCTTTAAGTTGAATTCCTCGCCATTTTTCTGGCCCCATCTTAATTGGTCTTCTTCTCCCGAGACTGCAATTTTCCTTATCCTCATTTCCTCCTCCACCTCTTTCGTGATGGTTGTGGTCCGATCGCTAGTTTGGGAATTGAAATCATCCCAGATTCTCCATCTGTATCGATCTGTTTCTTGCTTCCAATAGTGGTGGATGTTGGTTTTGCCTTGCGCGATCATGTCCTTTTGGACTTCCTCCCTGTCCGAATTTCCCATCTTGGGTTCCTGTTGCCAGGCATCCTCCTAGAATTTGGTTGTTTTACCATTCCTTACTTCCCAGAAGCTATGTGTCTAGACCAAGGACTTGTTGCGCCAAGCTAGGTTCCAGATGGCTGATCCCTCCCTGGTGCCCATAAAACAAATTCGGTCCTGGTCGTTTATGTCCGGGGCATACTTGGCCTTCCAGAGGGTTGCACACAGTGTAGAGGTTTCTTTAACCCATTGCCACCAGAGTTTCTCCCCATAGGCTTCGTTGGTTACCTGTGGATCTTGTAGCCCCAGTCCTCCTTTGCATTTTGTCTTGCAAACCTTCTCCCAAGCCACCTGGGCGCATGTTTTCTTAGTTTTTGCTCCTTTCCATAGGAAGTCCCTTTGGATAGTCCTTATTTTTTGTAGTATCCCTTTGGGGGCGGGAAATACATACATCATATAGGTTGGAATTTCTTGTAGAACCTTCTTGGTCAGTACCAGTCTCCCTGCTAGGTTGAGGGATCTGTACGTCCAGTTTTTCACCCTCTCTTGTAGCTTGTTGATCACTCCTTCCCAAGTTGCCATTTTGTAAGCTCTGTCCGTCAAGGGGATGCCCAAGTATTTAGTTGGGAGAGTTTTTTGCTCAAAGCCCAAAATATTTGCCAGGTTCCTTTGGATTGCAGGGTTGGTGTTGAAAAAATAGATCATCGATTTGGAATGGTTGATCTCGGCTCCTGAGGCTTCCCCAAACTCTTCTAAGATCCTTTTGAAAGTTTTTGCTTCCTTGATCGTGGGTACGCCATGGAGTAAGGTATCATCCACGAATTGTTGGTGTGTGGAAGTAGGGCAGTTTTCGAAAGGTTTGAGGCCTGTAATTTCTCCTGTTGCTGTTGAACTTTTTATGCTTCGACTAAGACCTTCCATCATCATGATGAACATTAAGGGGGATAGTGGGTATCCTTGTCTGATGCCTCTAGTAGGCCAGAAGGGTTTGGCTGGGGCTCCATTTATTAGTAGCCAGAAACTTGTCGTTGAGACGAGGCTGAGGATCCAACTGATCTAGTGTTGGGTGAACCCAAAGGCTTCTAGAGTCTTTACCATGTAGTGCCAGCTAGTTTTGTCATAGTATTTTGCTAGGTCAAGTTGTATTATCACCCCCGCTCTCCTCTGGATTTTCAGGGTGTGTATTATCTCATGAGCATGAATGATGTTGTCCATGATTTGTCGTCCTCCCACAAAACCCGCCCGTTCTTTTGAAATTAGTGTGGGTAGGAGGGATTTTAATCTATTGGCTATGACTTTAGAGACTATCTTGTAAACCACATTGCATAATGCTATGGGTCTATAACGGTTAGGGGCCCTTGCTTCATTTTCCTCGGGGATTAGGGTAATCATTGTGGCATTTAATGATTTTAGAATGGAGGCCGACCGTCTAGAGTCCTCCACCACCCTATAAACATCATGTTTGACCACTTCCCACCATGATTTGAAGAATTCCACTGTAAAACCATCACTTGATCAATTTACTCTTTAGCTATGGTTTTGTTTAGGTTGTTATTTTGTTCCTCGGTGACTAAACGTGGGATGTGCTGCGTAATCCTCTGGATGGCCTCCGTTCAATATTTTTTGGGTTATTGGGCTATCCCATGGAACTGACTTACCAGGGTATTTTCAATCTCCTTATGGGATTCTCGCTTGATCCCATCCCGATCCTTAATTTTTAGGATTTTGTTGTGGGCTCTTCTGGAAATGTTTGTTCTATGGAAAAACTTAGTGTTTCTCTCTCCTTCCTTTAGCCATCTAATTCAGGACTTTTGGCGCCATAGAATTTCTTCCTGCTGGCATCTTCCTAGGTCATTTGGATCTCTTCCTTTTTTTGGGTCCTCTATGTAGCCCTCCACTATGCAAACTTCCTGGAGTCTTCTCATTCTACTTCAATATTTTTCTTCTCTTGGTGTATGTTGCCAAAAATTTCCTTGTTCCACTCCCTCAGCTTATATTTGATGTACTTTAGTTTATTATAGAGTTTGAACATCCATGTAACTTGCTTCGGTTGTTCCTCCCACCACCACTGGTTGATGTTCTCCTTGAAGGTGGGGTGTTCAATCTAGAATTTCTCAAATCTGAAAGGTCTATTCTTCGGGGTGGTTGAGAAGTCGACTTCCAGTTGGACTAGCCAATGATCAGAGCCCCCCAAGGGAAGGATGTTGCAATCTAAGGTTAACCCCTGCATAATGATGGATTCCGACACCAAGAATCTGTCTAGTATTGTCGCAACTTGATGTTGATTTATCCGTTTATTGTTCCAAGTGAAGTGTCCGTTATTGGTTCTAGTGTCCACCATCTCCGTTGTGTCTATGAACGTTGATAATTCTTGCGCATCTCTATCCAACCTCTTGGTGCCTCTCTTTTTTTTCGCAAGTGATGTGATGATGTTGAAGTCCCTTGCCAGGATCCAGTGGAGGTTGTTGGAGTAAGTTTTTAGGTCTTCTAGGTTTAGAAGCATTCTTGTCTTTTCCTCTAGCATCTGAAGTCCATACAGATTAGTGCAAAGAATCATCTCCGTATTCCAAATGATTTGCATGTTAACCGAAAGTGTGTGTCTGGTAGCCTCGGCTGCTATTAGTTTCATAACTTGTGAATTCCATAAGGTGAGGATTCCTCTTGCCATCTGCTGTCCTTCGACAACCAACATCTTGTACTTTCTCCAATGTTTTTTTCCTATTGTTTCCATTCTGTCTACTTGGGGTTTTACTTTGTTTCTTGTTAGCTCTGTTCCTGTGGTTTGGTTTTATAAACCCATCTTCGTCCCGCTGTAGTTTGGTGTTCTCCGCTTCTTGTTTTTTAATGACCGGACATTCTCTGATTAGGTGTCCATGTTCCTGACATATCCTGCATATGAAGGGGATATGCTCATAGTCAATGTTTTGTATCCATTTCCCGTCCCTGAATTCTAGGCTTATGGCTTCTGGGAGTGCCCCCGACACATCCATCTCTATGCAGATTCTTGCATAAGAGGTGTATTGTCCTTTTAGTTTTGCTTCTGATGTCTTCACATATTTTCCTAGTTTGTTCCCTATTGCTTCAAAGGTGAAGGGTAGCCAGTAATCTAATAGAAAGGAGTAAAGTCTCAGCCATACAGGTACATTTTTGAAGGTTTCTTTTTCTGGGGAGAAGTTTTCCTTCCATGGTCACATGTACAGTCTTGCTAAGGCGTGGAAGTATGCCCCCCCTCAAAGATCTTATCCTTATCTTCCAGGTTCATGAAAACTGTTGTAAAGAAGCCTTTCGAGCCCAGGTGAAGATCCACTTCTCCGCTTGGCTTCCATTGATATTTAATCCAGTTGCGCAACGTTCTTTCTGTGGGCCACAACCCCATAAACTTGCAGATTAGTGCATGCGTCTTCATCTGGTCCTTGTGTAGTTGCGTTTGCGGATCGTCCAATATTATCTTGGGTATCATTGTTGTCTTTGGTTTACATGGGTTGTGCCCTTTTGCCCCATTGGGGCTCGCTGTTTCTTGCACATCATTCTGAGGTTCTCTAGCTTCTTCCCCTGTGCCGTCGCTTTTCCTCTGGTTACTTTTCATACTCTTTTTCGGTTCCAATCTTGAGGTGCTTGTCATTGGTGTCTTGAAAACTACGCCTCATGGGCCTTTCCATCTGTCTACTACTACCTGCTTGTATGAGGGGGTTCCAATACCACCCCCCTTGGTACTCATGTTGTCCTCTGTTGTGGCCACGACTACCAAACCCTAGCTTGCAGTTGCTCCCACCTCAATCAAAAGGTACGCGGGCTTGGCCCAGTTAAGCTTTGTTCTGCGACTAGACCACGTCCTTGCTCGGGTTTGAGCACAATACCTGACCTTCATTGCAAGAACAACTTTACCATCTAGCTACCTCCGCCGACCTTTCATCAATCATTGTTAACCATGAGCACGATTTCATATTTTTTAAATTATAAGAAGACAAAGAAAAAGAAATTTGAGTTTTTCTTATCAAACAAATTAATGTAAAAAATTAATCAAATTTAATTGAAAATTATTATCACGATATAAAATTAGAGGAATAATTATATTTTTAGATTCAATTATTATGATTTTAATTTTATCAAAATTAAGAAAAATATTTAAGAATAAATTGCATGATATTATCACTATATAAAATTAGAGGAATAATTATATTTTTAGATTCAATTATTATAATTTTAATTTTATCAAAATCAATAAAAATAATTAAGAATAAATTGAAAAAAGATCATCCACAATTTTTTTATTTATTTAAAATATTAACAAAATTGGGAAATCATTAATTGAATAATTGCAATATAACAAATAATTAAAATAATACTTAATAGTTAATACTTAGTAGTGGAGGGTTACATATTCAGTCACATCCTTCCACCTTGATTATATAGAAGGCTGACTAATATATATTCTTTTTTTTTTGGATCTTCTCCAAGTTGGTATCAGAGCAGTTTTCGAGAGGGCACGAGAAGGATTTGATGGTGCACATAAGGGAGAATGGTGATGACTAGGAAGATGGTGGACGTGACTGAATGAAAAACGTGAACTAGGACGTGGAAAATATAGAGGGGGGCATAGTGGAGGGTGGAGGAAGATGATCGTAGGCGCAAATGTTGAGAACGCGGGTTGAAGATGTATCAATTTCTTTGCTCTAATACCAACTTGGAGAATATCCAATAATACACACACACACACTGAGAATTGGTCAACCTTGTATACAATCAAGGTGCAAGGAAGTGATTGAATATGTAACCCTCTCCTACTGAGTATTAACTATTGAGTATTGTTTTAATTGTTTGGTATATTACAATTATTTAACCAAGTTTGTATTTAACATATTAATCAACATATTGTATATTCTTGCACAACAAAGAATTCACCTTGAAAAACATCATATAATAACATTAAATGATTATAAATTTTTACAATCATAATCCAAATTAGATGATTTCATATAAATAGAGTTAAATATTATATGACTCTATGGCTTATGGCTAGTTTACGATGACTTTACTATTTTTTAGATGGTTGATAGAATTTATCACACAATCATCTTTTTATGAATGTCTATATGTATTTGAAAGTTGCCTTTGATTCACTTGAATATCAAGGAACTGCTTTTTCCCCATGGAAAAAAAAGAGTTAAATATTATATGACATCTCAAATTTAATTGAGTGATACAACTCAAATTTAATTTAAAAATAGAGAAATCATTAATGATGTTAATCACTCCTTCGATGGGGTGCTAAATGTTGAGAGCAGGATAGGACGGAGGATAGCCCCCTAAAGACTTAACAAAACTGAGCAAACAACTATTGAAAGGGATCAGACACATGGATTCCTTGACGGTTATCAATCCTAGGTGTTGAATAAATTGTCATTGATGTCAAAGGTAAGTAAATATTCAAGTATACATGTGACTTAAATAAATACAAAAGTGGAAAATTCAAGTAGAAGTGGAGTTTACGTAAACATGGAGTAAACACGAAAGTGGATTAAAAAAAAAGAGGGTAAAAGTGAAAGTGGAGTTTACGTAAAAGTGGAGTAAAACATGAAAATTGATTAGAAAAGGTAAAAGTGAAAGTGCACATGGTATTTGCACATGGATTTAAAAACCATGGTGGTAGTTTACCCATGGTATGGTAAAAAGGTGAATTAAAAATAAATTAAAATGAGAAAATTAATTATTATTTAATAAAAGTCGTGACTTTTCAAAAGAACATGACTTTTCAAAAGAACATGACTTTTCATGTAAAGCTTATGGTAAAGTATAAATGAAAAAGTGGGTTACGAGAAAAAATTGTGTATGGGTGTAAAATGTAATATTCTTATGCATACCATTTGAGGAGTGACAAATGAATATCATTAAAGAAGTGATGATTAAATATTAACAAGTGATGAGCAGATCTTGCAAAAGAAAAAGGAGCGAGAGATCAACAGATCTTGCGAAAGTAGAAGAAGCGAGCGTCGAGTAGATCCGGTGAAAGAAAAAATGAGTGAGTGATCTGGAAAAAGTAGAAGTAGCAAGCACAATGTCGATGTGGTGAAAGAAAAAGGAGTGAGTTATCTAGTGAAAGCAGAAGTAGCGAGCACAATGTAGATCTAGTGAAATAAAAAGGAGTGAGTGATCTGGAAAAAGTAGAAGAAGCAAGTTGTTGACCAAAATTTGGTCATCTATATTTTCCCGCTCTTGGATTTATAAAAAAATGACATCAGAAGGTGAAAAATTTTGAACTATTATAAGTTCCTTGAATATTGCTCGGTCTCAGCTTCATCACTCATTTTTCGGATTAGAAATCTGAGTTCGTATGCTCAAGATATCCAGGTTTAAAGTTTCAAAAGAAAAACAACGCCTCTTCCATGTGGAATAAAGCTAATTTCTTGAAGATGTATCCAAATTTTTGGGTCCAAGACCTTGGTTTTCTTCAATTTTGAGGCCCAAAACCCTTAAAAATATGCATTTTCTAGGTTCAACACCTTTAAAAATATTCTATTCTATCATTCGTGGGAACCCTCCATACTCACTTACCCACTCCACTCCACTCCATTCCCTTCTTCCATACTTAAATTTTATTTGAGTTATGGCAGTCGGTCGAACTTGCCATAACTCCCTCACCTCTCCCCCTCACTCACCTCACGTCCACCTCTGACACACTCGATTCACCTCCCTCACTTTCGCTCCCCTCAAAATGCTTCCCCATTATTCTCCCTCACCTTCCTCACTCCCCCTTTTTCCCTTTATATCATACTTAACATTTTTAAAATAAAAAATAAAAATCGGACTCACGGGGATAGACTCACCCAATCCTCCTCATTCCTCACTCCCTCACCCATCCCTGCTCCCCACATCCCTTACTCAATATTATTTTGAGTATGGTAGGCGGTCGGACTCGCCATACTCCTTTTTCCTCCCCCCTCACATTTCCTCAAGTCCGCCCCCAACACTCTCACCCCACCTCATCCTACATCACTCCCTCTCACTCCACTCCCTACATTTCTCCCTCCCCTCTTCCGCCACCTACATTTCTACCATCCCCCTACACTACCCTTTCCGCTTTTCCTACACTCTCGTGCCTCCCACACTTAACTCCTTTCACAAAACATTATTACTATTATAATACTCACCTTTAACTTTTCCATTTTATACATTATTTTATTTAACCCGCATATAACCTTTTTCCATGTGCCCAAATTTCCTTGGATGACATGGAAATATTAAGCCTTTGGAGGAGTGCCACATGAAAGAAAATTAATTAAAGACACATGGCAATATATTAATGGTTGGATGAAATTTAATTCAAGGGCCCAAATTTGTCCACGAATTTTGATCAATGGTGGTTGAGTTACGATCTTGCAAAGGCCATAACTTGAGCTCTGGGTGTCGGAATCGTGCAAACATTATACCATTAAAAGGATATTTCGACATAGAAGATTATGTTTTATGTTCCAAAGGCTGAAGGTTGCTACATTTTCCCAATAAATTAAAATATCAGTTAGCTGCATTTTTAATGGGCATAAGTGACAACTCAACTTCATGAGCTCATATCTTGAGATCCAAGAGACAGATTTGGATAAATTTTATATCGTTGGAAAGTTAAGACGATGAATATCAAATATGAAATGATTTCCATGGCTAAAAAGTTAATTATCATTCTCGGAGAATTAAAACACAATCATCCTATTTTAAAGGGAAATTAATTAAATTTCAAAAAATAAAGGATTAATTAAACTTTTATTAAAAAAAGAGAGGGACCCACTTTCAATATACTTGTATTAATGATGTGAATTCATTAATTAGGAATTAATGAGGCATTAGTTAAAGGAATTTTTTCAAGAAGAAACAGTTGAGATGATTCCTATAATCGTTAATGAAGACAATAAAAGGACAGTAGCAAGCAAGTGAGAAGAGGAGAGACCATCATAGTAAGTTCATGTTGATCATATCTTTATTTCTTTATCAGTTACTTCATCTAGTTACTCCACTTCTTTGACTAGAAAGGTTTAATTGAAGTCTGATAACTTCTATTTTTCTTCTTTCCAGGTCTTGTTGTTCTTTTACAGCCCATCATCTTCCTTCTACAAGCTTAATTCTTGTCTATATTTGATCTATGGTCCATGGGAGCCCCAATCCCATTCGTTAAAAAAAACGCATCTTAAATTTCAAAGAATATGTAACAGACTATATATTTTTTAGAAATTTCAAGAGAGCTATTTCGGGATCAATTTTCACTGTGCTTTGTAACTCTAAGTTTTGAGTATAAAGTATTTGAGATTGATCTATCAATATCTTTATTTGAGCTGCCCATGTTCACTTTGTTAAAGTTCTCTTATGCATGTGGACCATCTTCTTTTTATTTTTATGTGATCATAAATCTTTAGTTTAACTATGATGGATGTGAGGAAATTTTATCTATCTTTTTTAAATGTATGAAGTGTGCGGTTCCTGGTCATTTCTAAAGAAATTTATTTAAAAGCAAAGTAAAACATTTTCTTTCTTGTTATTTTTATATTTCTTTGATTACCATGATAAACTTCTGCAAAGTCTCATATTATGAAGATTTAGAGTCCCAAGAAAATCTTAAAAAGGAGTACCACCTCTATAAAAATGGAGGGGGATTTTTATTCTCGTGAGGTTGTCGTTTCGGTCCTAACGGATTCAAATGTCAACATTTTTAGAGACCATACTGGGGAATGCTTTATTTTCAAGATATTTGAGGAACTAAAAATCTCCATGGCTCAAAGTTTCAAGAAGAATATTCAAGAAAATTGTTGTTTATTTTAAGCATGGCTCACCTTTTTGTAATTTCAAAAAGAAACGAGAAGCACCAAAGATTCGGGAGAATGAACTCCCTGGAAACTCCATTTAAAAAAGTCAAAATGAAGGGTTTCATTCATGTCATAATGTTTCTTTATATTCTTCATCAGGCCCATCAATGGCTTTGTAAGATTCGACAAAAGGGAGAAATACTCAAAGAAGGAGGCGATTTCATAATACCCCTTTAAATCTACCAGAAATAGACTTGCAAATGCCCAATATTCCTATTGATTTTTTTTTCTACATTCTTTGGGGATGCTTCAGAAGATGGAGAGAAACACTTAATTAATTTTAAAGGTACATGTTATTATTTCAACCTCACTGAAAACAATGTTACATGTAGATTATTCTTATAAACTCTAAGAGAAGATGCTCTTGAATGGTATAATTCATTAATGCCTAACTCCATTACTTGATGGGATGTGTTAGAAGATTCATTTGCAAACTTTTTTATCCCAAAGGTGCATTCATATGTTTTTGCTGATGTTTTAAATGTTGTTTCCCACCCACCCTCTCCCACATGGACACAAAATGATGAAATGAATGATTCAGAAGAAGAATATCATGAAACACTGCATGAATTTTCTGAATCAAATCTTGTTGCCGAGAATGAAGGAAAGAATTCACAAGACCAAGAAAAGGATATCAACTTCTCATATACTCCATATGAGGAAGAAATTAAAGAGTCTCCACCAAATATGTAAGAAGAATTCAGCCAAAATAAAGAAGAATTGGTGGAAGAAAACAATTTTGAGAATAAAGAAGATAGCCATTGCATAGAAGAAGAACATTGCCAAAACATCGTCGATGAAACAATAATCTTGAATGTGGAAAAAGAAGAAAAAAAGAGTTTTCAAGAAAGAAATTTCTCATTTGATTGAGGATAGCAGCACTCTGGGGCAGCTAAGAGTAGATTATATTGAATATTGGTTCGAAAGTATTGTCAACCCGCCAATGCAAATAAGTCTTCTGCACACATTGCTCGATCCCATTATGGTACATTTTCGGCATGCTCTTGATTTTCATGCTCCTGATTTATTGGTAGTAACCCCAATATTTTTCTTACTGCTGGAGCCTATTTCACAAGTCAATTAGATGCTCAAATGGATTCATTGGAAATCTTCCTACACCTAAGGTGCCCCTTTCTTTCAAGTAAGTTAGGGTAGGTAGATCATGCATATACATATTTTTGTTCAATGTTGCACAATGAGGCAGTCAAACTCGAAGGCAACTCCATGAAATAAGAAGAATTGTAAGAATTCATTTTGAAGATGACTCCATAGCCCAATGGAGAAGGTAGTTGGTCTTGAGATTCTGGTCTTCTCAGCAAACCATAGGGGGTCACTGTCCCGCAGTTGGAGCCAGTTTTCGACCAAAATTTGGTCATCTATATTTTCATGCTCTTGGATTTATAAAAAAAATGATATTAGAAGGTGAAATTTTTTGAATTGTTATAAGTTCCTTGAATAGTCGTTGGTCTTAGCTTCTCCACGCATTTTTCTTATCAAAAATTCCGGATCAGAAATTTGAGTTCGTATGCTCAAGATATCCAGGTTTACAGTTTCAGGTGAAAAACAACACCTCTTCCATGTGTAATAAAGCTAATTTCTTGAAGAGGTATCCAAATTTTCGGGTCCCAAACCTTGATTTTCTTCAATTTTCAGGCCCAAAACCCTTAAAACTATTTGTGTGTCGGGTTCAACACCTTTAAAAATATTATATTCTATCATTCATGGGAACCTGCCATACTCACTTACCCACTCCACTCCACTCCATTCTCTTATCCCATACTTAAATTTTATTTGAGTTATGGCGGTCGGTCAAACTCGCCATAACTTCCTCACCTCTCCCCCTCAATCACCTCATGTATATAGATTTTCTGAGGTCCTATCAGGCTGAGAAAATAGGTTTGTCTTTGACCTTTATTTTGGCTCTAAGTTTGACTTTCCAAAACTATCTTCTTGTTGTCTTTTATGACAACAAACTGTCCAATCACTTTCTGCTAATAATTTTGTGGTTAAGTGTCCTTTTGAGGTGCCCTTGCAAGTGTTTTATTGTCTCAATATTAGCAGATGCAATATACTTCAAAACAAATAACACTACCTCTAGATCTTTTAAACTTTAAATGTTGATTTACACTTCTAAGCATGCATGAAATTGACACATATGTTTTTGGTCAACATGACCCTGGAAAAACCCCCCCATGGGGAAAACCATTTTGGAGTAAATGTATATAGAAGGCATCAAAGCAAAATGTACAACACAAAAAACATATACAAGTGAACTTGGTACAATATTAACCCTTCTCGGATGCCTTGGAGTTCCTTGAAGACCTCCCAGTTAGAATCTTGAAGTAAGGCGCTCCTTTCCTTGGTGTTCCTTTCTTCCTTTGCTTGCCTTTGTCCTTTTCCTTCGTTCCTTTGCCTTTGAGCCTTTGCCTTGACTCATGAGATGCCTTGACCTTTGACTTTACCCACTTGAAGCTTTGTGAAACCCTTGCTTTCTTCCCTTGAAGCTTGTGCCCTCTACACAAGTGCGCCCTCCTCCATGACTTGGTGTGTACCTATCTTTGGTGTGCCCCTCCTCTAACAAGAACTTCCACTATGAATGCATGCCCTTATCTCCTCACTAAGCTCTCCCCACAACAAGTGTGCCCCTCCTCCTCCTACATGACTCCTCTCATGTATGAAGTGCGCCCTCTACAAGGATGTGCGCCTCTCCTCCTCCAAGTGCGCCCTCAAGTAAAGAATGTGCCTATGCTCATGTATATGCCTCCTCCTCCATGGAAGCACCTCCTCCAAGCATTGCGCCTTCCCTCATCTCAATGGAAAATCCCTCTACCTTGTG
>JASDQU010240724.1:100193-115592 GCA_032191745.1 Picea mariana
TGGAACGAGTTTCAGACAGAGAAACCTCCAGAAATGAAAACAAAAAGGTCCAGAAGCAGGAATGATCCTACTAGTCACAAGAGGAGAAAAGGGATTTCAATGTCCAGGGATTCTATAAAGGAAATACCCAACAAGTAGGGAGGAACCAAGAGGAAAGTAAAGCTTGAAGAGAGAAACCCTGTCATAGTGAAAAACCCTCTCAACCTGCCTTATAGTGACTCTGATTCAGAGAAGGAGATGGAAAAGGCACAGGATAATCTGCAAATCAAACATGATGCAGAACTAAAGACAGATATACCTCCATCAATGCCTTCAGAAACACACAGGCAACCGAAAGCAAAAGCTTCATCAAGAAAGCCTCAGAAAGGTAAGACCAGGAAAATCAATAAGCTTCTGCGATAAATCTATGAGATGGAAGTACTTGAGAGGGTAATAAAAAAGGCAAACACAGATCTAACAGAGAAGGTTGCTGATCTATTCAAAGAGAATGAAAATCTCAAAGAAAAACATGATTCAATCAAAGGGAGAAACAAAGAGTTGATCAAGGAGAATATGAAATTATATAGACAACTCAGGGTTCTGAGGCTTAGGCTAAAGAAGTTGGAATCTCCAGAAGAGGAACAAACCGGGTTAGACACTTTGGCTAATCTGGCTACAACCATGATAGATGTAACAGATTCCCCTGCACAGTCATCAAAGGTTCGAAGGTCTGCTCGGATCAAGACTATAGTACCTCAGAAAGTATGAGTGTTAAAAGAAGTTTCAGAACAACCATTTTTGCAATTTTGAAAGGTCTTCAAAGTGCAACATTCGGTGGTTTAGGCGAGCCACACTATGCTCATTAACCACCGAAACAGGCGCTTTCAGTGGATAACTCACCCAGGAACTGTTCCAGTCAACCACCGAAAGTCTGTGTGACTAGAATTCGAATAAGTTTTTGCACAAGTCAGGGATTTTTGATACGAAAAGATTTGGAACCTTCTCCAGTACTTATCTAATGAATTATTAGATCCACTTCAGCGGTCATTTTTGATATATGATGAAGAAAGGTATTATTTCAAAGGTATATGGGCAATTTCATTTGAACTAAAAAGCAGGGTATTTTTCCACCTCAGCCAACTCGACCTGGTCTCCATGGGAGAATGACCTTTTAGCCTTGGAAGGCTGTCTACACATCACCAACAACCAATTGAGACAAATCTGGGATAGACCTCATTTTGAGGAAGCATCCCACTTCTTTTGCAACAGATTTCTACTTGCTATTTTGGGTTGATTTGATCCATGTTTTTAGGATCAAAGAACTGTTTTGTAAATGCTATAAGTGTTAGAATAGATGAAGAACCAAGGGTTCGATTTTGAGTGCTATGATGCTGCCACTGTAATCTAAAGACCTATTCTTATTTTATAAAAAATTGCAAGCTTCTTTCAGTTCTGTGTCAAATTTTCTCTTCTGTTCTTTTATAGCTTATGAGTGGAAGTCCTTTGTTGAGCTCATTCAATTTACAATGACTGCCATCTCACTGATTAATTGTCTTAGTTGATTATCATAAGTTATTTCTTGGTTGTTAGACCCATTGTGTTCGTTGGCATGAAACATAATCTGGTTCAATAGCTGTTTTATTTCCCCCATTTAATCAAACTTTATCTGACCACGGTGCTAGAAAGCGTTGTGAGATTTTGTATCTCTAGATAGTCTTGAAAACACAGTTAAGTACTTAGATATTCATTTTGTCCCAAAAACCATATCAAAGATTGAGAAAACATTTCCCAAAAAAGAGTTAGTTACCAGGCATGTCCGACTTACAGCCTAGGAGAGTTTCCTGGAGTGATAACACCTCTTATGGAAATTATCCTGCTGCAGGCTCGTCCTTGCTATCATGGTCTGCCCGTAGAGGTGGTCCTTCCCGTCCTTTTTCTTTGTCGCGGTTTGTGTGACCATGACATTCCGTCTGTTATCCCTGCGTCGACCCTTTCCCCTGCTCGTTGTGTAGCCAACTTTTCTCTTCACCGTACCTGTTCTTGGAAGGGGTGTGACCCTACTGGTGCGTGGTAACATCTTTTGTCCTACGTCACTCATGGCCTACTGAGTCCCGTTTGTGCTTTCCCCTGCATTTGTTCCTACTGATGTGACCTTGAGCTCGTACCTCCATCTGTTGTGTGGTCCGATCCCGCATTGTCACTTGTAATTGGGTGTTGGCCATGAAGATTCCGCCTGGATTTGTCGTGCCCGCTGATTGGCCTTGCACCACTCCTCTCGATGTGACCTTCCGTACTTAAGCTTCCGTCATGGTATTTTGTCGCTAGTTGTGTGCAATCTGTTCTGAATTGGTCATTTGGGATGTTTCTCCAACTGGTGTCTAACTCTGATCCATCCTTGCTAACCCCTTCATTAGCAATTCTATTCGCCAGGCCATTCGCTGACCTGCGTACCCAACGCAACTCCACAGTGTTCATCTTTTGCAGATTCTCCTGGATTTTTTGCAGGGAGTGTGCCAAGAGCCAGTGTCTCTGAAATTTTCTCACTCTAGTGCCATTTTGGAGTCTCTTCACCATGTTGATTACCAGAGTGGAGTCTCCTTCCACGATGGTGTTTTTCATCCTTTCACGGCTTAGAAACTTGAGGCCGATCTCCAGGGCTTCGAATTCCGCTGCGTTGTTAGTTGACTTTCCCATACTCTCGGCATACAGCTGGATTATGTTGCCGCCACTATCCCTGATAACCCCACCCATTCCTGTCGTGCCTGGGTTTCCTTTTGCCACTCCATCGAAATTCAACTTGAGGAACCTTGCTGGGGGGGGATTCCAGTTGTGCTCACCTAGTTGGAGTTGCGGTGGTCGTCCTATTTGTGTGCGGTTGCGCCCATCTTTTAGGTGAAAATATTCTAGTACTCTAGAGTCTCGACCTATGAGTTGTGCTTTCCCATTCTGGTAGTTGCAGCTCTACACTGTTTCTCTTGTCATGGAGATTATATTTTCTTTGATTTTCCCTTCCGAAAGGCTTTCATTCTTGAAGATGCACCAATTCCTTTATTTCCATATTGTCCATATGATCATCCCTGAAATGAGAGTCCAAAATAGATTCACCTCTTCATTTTCACTGTAACTCTCATGCCAGTTGTTGATGGTTGTGCAGATGTTACCTTGGGTCCTATTGGACTGTCGAAAAATACCTGTCGCCCAGTCCCAAATCTTTGTTGTGTAGATACATTCATCAAGGAGATGATTCATTGTTTCTTCCTTGGTGTGACAGAGGTGGCACCGTGATGGATCTATGAAACCCCTTTTCCTTAGGTTTTCCCAGGTTATAATTCGGTTCGAAGTACTAACCATTTGAAAATTTTAATTTTTGGCCACTGGGGACTGCTCCAGAGCTTATCCCATAGTTGCACCGGGTCTTCTTGGTCTTGGTCCACGATGTAATGTCGAGCTTCCTTCAAGTTGAATTCCTCGCCATTTTTCTGGCCCCATATTAATTGGTCTTCTTCTCTCGAGACTGCAATTTTCCTTATCCTCATTTCCTCCTCCACCTCTTTCGTGATGGTTGTGGTCCGATCGCTAGTTTGGGAATTGAAATTATCCTAGATTCTCCATCTGTATCGATCTGTTTCTTGCTTCGAATAGTGGTGGATGTTGGTTTTGCCTTGCACGATCATGTCCTTTTGGACTTCCTCCACATCCAAATTTCCCATCTTGGGTTCCTGTTGCCAGGCATCCTCCTAGAATCTGGTTGTTTTACCATTCCTTACTTCCTAGAAGCTGTGTCTCTGGACCAAGGTCTTGTTGCACCAAGCTAGGTTCCAGATGGATGATCCCTCCTTGGTGCCCATAAAACGAATTCGGTCCTTGTCGTTTATGTCCGGGGCATACTTGGCCTTCCAGAGGGTTTCCCACGGTGTAGAGGTTTCTTTAACCCATCACCACCACAGTTTCTCCCCATAGGCTTCGTTGGTTACCTGTGGATCTTGTAGCTCCAGTCCTCCTTTGCATTTTGGCTTGCAACACTTCTCCCAAGCCACCAGGGCGCATGTTTTCTTAGTTTTTGCTCCTCGCCATGGGAAGTCCCTTTGGATAGTCCTTTTTTTTGTAGTATCCCTTTGGGGGCGGGAAATACATACATCATATAGGTTGGAATTTCTTGTAGAACCGTCTTGGTCAGTACCAGTCTCACCGCTAGGTTGAGGGATCTGTACGTCCAAATTTTCACCCTCTCTTGTAGCTTGTTGATCACTCCTTCCCAATTTTCCATTTTGTAATATCTATCCATCAGGGGGATGCCCAAGTATTTAGTTGGGAGAGTTTTTCGCTCAAAGCCCAAAATATTTTCCAGGTTCCTTTGGATTGCAGGGTTGGTGTTGAAAAAGTAGATCATCGATTTGGAATGGTTGATCTCGGCTCCCGAGGCTTCCCCAAACTCTTCTAAGATCCTTTTGAAAGTTTTTTCTTCCTTGATCGTGGGTATGCCATGGAGTAAGGTATCATCCACGAATTGTTGGTGTGTGGAAGTAGGGCAGTTTTCGAAAGGTTTGAGGCCTGTAATTTCTCCTGTTGCTGTTGCGCTTTTTATGCTTCGACTAAGACCTTGCATCATCAGGATGAACATGAAGGGGGATAGCAGGTATCCTTGTCTGATGCCTCTAGTAGGCTAGAAGGGTTTGGCTGGGGCTCCATTTATCAGGAGCGAGAAAATTGTTGTTGAGACTAGGTTGAGGATCCAACTAATCTAGTGTTGGGTGAACCCAAAGGCTTCCAGAGTCTTTACCATGTAGTGCCAGCTAATTTTGTCATAGGCTTTTGCTAGTTCAAGTTGTATTATCATCCCCCCTCTCCTCTGGATTTTCAGGGTGTGTATTATCTCATGAGCATGGATGATGTTGTCCATGATTTGTCGTCCTCCCATAAAACCCGTTTATTCTTGTGAAATCAATGTGGGCAGGAGGGGTTTTAATCTATTGGCTATGACTTTAGAGATTATCTTGTAAACCACATTGCATAATGCTATGGGTCTGTAACGGTCAGGGGTCCTTGCTTCATTTTCCTCGGGGATTAGGGTAATCATTGTGGCATTTAATGCTTTTGGAATGGAGGCCGACCGTCTAGAGTCCTCCACCACCCTATAAACATCGTGTTTGACCACTTCCCAACATGATTTGAAGAATTCCACTATAAAACCATTTGGAATTGGGGCTTTCCCATTGGGCATCTCCTAGATCACTTGATCAATTTCCTCCTTAGCTATGGGTTTGTTTAGGTTGTTATTCTGCTCCTCGGTGACTAAATGGGGGATGTGCTACGTAATCCTTTGGATGGCCTCCGTTCAGTATTTTTTGGGTTCCTGGGCTATGCCATGGAACTGACTTACTAGGGTATTTTCATTCTCCTTGTGGGATTCTCGCTCGATCCCATCCCGATCCTTAATTTTTAGAATTTTGTTGTGGGCTCTTCTGGAAATGTTTGTTCTATGGAAAAACTTAGTGTTTCTCTCTCCTTCCTTTAGCCATCTGATTCGTGACTTTTGGCACCATAGAATTTCTTCCTGCTGGCATCTTCCTTCCCATTCCTGGGTCATTTGGATCTCTTCCTTTTTTTGGTCCTCTGTGTAGCCCTCCCCTATGCAAACTTCCCGGAGTCTTCTCATTCTGCTTCAATATTTTTCTTCTCTTGGTTTATGTTGCCAAAAATTTCCTTGTTCCACTCCCTGAGCTTATATTTGATGTACTTTAGTTTATTATAGAGTTTGAACATCCATGTAACTTGCTTCAGTTGTTCCTCCCACCACCACTGGTTGATGTTCTCCTTGAAGGTGGGGTGTTCAATCCATAATTTCTCAAATCTGAAAGGTCTATTCTTCGGGGTGGTTGAGAAGTCGACTTCCAGTTGGACCGGCCAATGATCAGAGCCCCCCCAGGGAAGGATGTTGCAATCTAAGGTTAACCCCTGCATAATGATGGATTCCAACACCAAGAATATGTTTAGTATTGTCGCAACTTGATGTTGATTTATCTGTTTATTGTTCCAAGTGAAGTGTCCGTTATTGGTTCTGATGTCCACCATCTCCGTTGTGTCTATGAACATTGAGAATTCTTCCGCATCTCTATCCAACCTTCTGGTGCCTCCTTTTTTTTCCGCAAGTGATGTGATGATGTTGAAGTCCCTTGCCAAGATCCAGTGGAGGTTGCTGGAGTGAGTTTTTAGGTCTTCTAGGTCTAGAAGCATTCTTGTCTTTTCCTCTAGCATCTGGGGTCCATACACATTAGTGCATAGAATCATCTCCATATTTCAAATGATTTTCATGCTAACCGAAAGTGTGTGTCTAGTATCCTCGGCTGCTATTAAGTTCATAACTTGTGAATTCCACAAGGTGAGGATTCCTCCTGCCATCTGTTGTCCTTCGACAAAAAACATCTTGTACTTGCTCCAATGTTTTTTTCCTATTGTTTCCATTCTGTCTACTTGGGGTTTTACTTTGTTTCTTCTTAGCTCTGTTCCTGTGGTTTGGTTTTATAAACCCATCTTCGTCCTGATGTAGTTTGATTTTCTTCGCTTCTTGTTTTTTAATGACCGAACATTCTCTGATTAGGTGTCCATGTTCGTGACATATCTTGCATCTGAAGGGGATCTTCTCATAGTCAATGTTTTGTATCCATTCCCCATCCTTGAATTCTAGGCTTATGGATTCTAGGAGTGCCCCTGAGACATCCATCTCTATGCAAATTATTGCATAAGAGGTGTATCGTCCTTTTAGGTTTGCTTCTGATGTCTTCACATATTTTCCCAGTTTGTTCCCTATTGCTTCAAAGGTGGAGGGTAGCCAGTAATCTAACGGAAATGAATAAAGTCTCAGCCATACAGGTACATTTTTGAAGGTTTCTTTTTCTGGGGAGAAGTTTTCCTTCCATGGTCACATGTACAGTCCTACTGAGGCGTGGAAGTATGCCCCCCCCTCAAAGATCTTATCCCTATCTTCTAGGTTCATGAAAACTACTGTAAAGAAGCCTTTCGAACCCAGGTGAAGATCCACTTCTCCGCTTGGCTTCCATTGATATTTAATCTAGTTGCGCAAAGTTCTTTCTGTGGGCCACAACCCCATAAACTTGCAGATTAGTGCATGCGTCTTCATCTGGTCCTTGTATAGTTGCATTTGTGGATCATCCAATATTACCTTGGGTATCATTGTTGTCTTTGGTTTACATGGGTTGCGCCCTTCTTCCCCATTGTGTCTCGCCGTTTCTTTTGCATCATTCTAAGGTTCTCTAGCTTCTTCCCCTGTTCCATCACTTTTCCTCTGGTTACTTTCCTAACTCTTTTTCGGTTCCGATCTCGAGGTGCATGTCATTGGTGTCTTGAAAACTATGCCTCGTGGGCCTTTCCCTCTGTCTACTACTACTTGCTTGTATGAGGGGGTTCCAATACCGCCTCCCTTGGTACTCATGATGTTCTCTGTTGTGGCCGCGACTACCAAACCCTAGCTTGCAGTTGCTCCCACCTCAATCAAAAGGTACGCGGGCTTGACTCAGTTAAGCTTTGTTCCACAACTAGACCACGTCCTTGCTCGGGTTTGAGCACAAGACCTAACGTTCATTGCAAGAACAACTTTACCATCTAGCTGCCTACGCCGACCTTTCATCAATCATTGTTAACCATGAGCACGATTTCATATTTTTTAAATTATAAGAAGACAAAAAAAAAAGAAATTTGAGTTTTTCTTATCAAACAAATTAATGTAAAAAATTAATCAAATTTAATTTAAAATTATTATCACGATATAAAATTAGAGGAATAATTATATTTTTAGATTCAATTATTATGATTTTAATTTTATCAAAATTAAGAAAAATATTTAAGAATAAATTGCATGATATTATCACTATATAAAATTAGAGGAATAATTATATTTTTAGATTTAATTATTATAATTTTAATTTTATCAAAATTAATAAAAATAATTAAGAATAAATTGAAAAAAGATCATTCACAATTTTTTTATTTATTTAAAATATTAACTAAATTGGGAAATCATTAATTGAATAATTGCAATATAACAAATAATTAAAATAATACTTAATAGTTAATACTTAGTAGTGGAGGGTTACATATTCAGTCACATCCTTCCACCTTGATTATATATAAGGTTGACTAATATATATATATATATATATATATATATATATATATATTCTCCAAGTTGGTATCAGAGCAGTTTTTGAGAGGGCATGAGAAGGATTTGATGGTGCACATAAGGGAGAATGGTGATGACTAGGAAGATGGTGGACGTGACTGAATGAAAAACGTGAACTGAGACATGGAAAATATAGAGGGGGGGCATAGTGGAGGGTGGAGGAAGACGATCGTAGGTGCAAATGTTGAGAACGTGGGTTGAATATGTATCAATTTCTTTGCTCTGATACCAACTTGGAGAATATCCAATAATACACACACACACACACACACACAATGAGAATTGGTCAACCTTGTATACAATCAAGGTGCAAGGAAGTGATTGAATATGTAACCCTCCGCTACTGAGTATTAACTATTGAGTATTGTTTTAATTGTTTGGTATATTACAATTATTAACCAAGTTTGTATTTAACATATTAATCAACATATTGTATATTCTTGCACAACAAAGAATTCACCTTGAAAAACATCATATAATAACATTAAATGATTATAAATTTTTACAATCATAATCCAAATTAGATGATTTCATATAAATAGAGTTAAATATTATATGACTCTATGGCTTATGGCTAGTTTACGATGACTTTACTATTTTTTAGATGGTTGATAGAATTTATCACACAATCATCTTCCTATGACTGTCTATATGTATTTGAAATTTTCCTTTGATTCAATTGAATATCAAGGAACTGCTTTTTCTCCATGGAAAAAAAAGAGTTAAATATTATATGACATCTCAAATTTAATTGAGTGATACAACTCAAATTTAATTTAAAAATAGAGAAATCATTAATGATGTTAATCACTCCCTTGATGGGGTGCTAGACGTTGAGTGTAGGAAGAGGCAGAGGATAGCCCCCTAAAGACTTAACAAAACTGAGCAGACAACTATTGAAAGGGATGAGACACATGGATTCCTGGATGGTTATCAATCCCAGGTGTTGAATAAATTGTCATTGATGTCAAAGGTAAGTAAATATTCAAGTATACATGTGACTTAAATAAATACAAAAGTGGAAAATTCAAGTGAAAGTGGAGTTTACGTAAACATGGAGTAAACACAAAAGTGGATTAAAAAAAGAGAGGGTAAAAGTGAAAGTGGAGTTTATGTAAAAGTGGAGTAAAACATGAAAATTTATTAAAAAAGGTAAAAGTGAAAGTGCACATGGTATTTGCACATGGATTTAAAAACCATGGTGGTAGTTTACTCATGGTATGGTAAAAAGGTGAATTAAAAATAAATAAAAATGAGAAAATTAATTATTATTTAATAAAAGTCGTGACTTTTCAAAAGAACATGACTTTTCATGTAAATCTTATGGTAAAGTATAAATGAAGAAGTGGGTTACAAGAAAAAATTGTGTGTGGGTGTAAAATGTAATATTCTTATGCATACCATTTGAGGAGTGACAAATGAATATCATTCAAGAAGTGATGATTAAATATTAGCAAGTGATGAGCAGATCTTGCGAAAGAAAAAGGAGCGAGAGATCAACAGATCTTGCGAAAGTAGAAGAAGCGAGCGTCGAGTAGATCCGGTGAAAGAAAAAATGAGTGAGTGATCTGGAAAAAGTAGAAGTAGCAAGCACAGTGTAGATCTGGTGAAAGAAAAAGGAGTGAGTTATCTAGTGAAAGCAGAAGTAGTGAGCACAATGTAGATCTAGTGAAATAAAAAGGAGTGAGTGCTCTGGAAAAAGTAGAAGAAGCAAGTTGTTGACCAAAATTTGGTCGTTTATATTTTCTCGCTCTTGGATTTATAAAAAAATGATATCAAAAGGTGAAAATTTTTGAACTATTATAAGTTCCTTGAATATTCCTCGGTCTCAGCTTCATCACTCATTTTTCGGATTAGAAATCTGAGTTCATATGCTCAAGATATCCAGGTTTAAAGTTTCAAGCGAAAAACAACGCCTCTTCCATGTGGAATAAAGCTAATTTCTTGAAGATGTATCCAAATTTTCGGGTCCAAGACCTTGGTTTTCTTTAATTTTGAGGCCAAAAACCCTTAAAAATTTGCATTTTCCAGGTTCAACACCTTTAAAAATATTCTTTTCTATCATTCGTGGGAACCCTCCATACTCACTTACCCACTCCACTCCACTCCATTCCCTTCTTCCATACTTAAATTTTATTTGAGTTATGGCGGTCGGTCGAACTCACCATAACTCCCTCACCTCTCCCCCTCACTCACTCACGTCCACCTCTGACATACTCATTTCACCTCCCTCACTTTCGCTCCCCTCAAAATGCTTCCCCATTATTCTTCCTCACCTTCCTCACTCCCCCTTTTTCCCTTTATATCATACTTAACATTTTAAAAATAAAAAATAAAAATCGGACTCACGAGGACAGACTCACGAGGACAGACTCACCCATTCCCCCTCACCCATCCCTGCTCCCCACATCCTTTACTCAAAATTATTTTGAGTATGGTAGTTGGTTGGACTCACCATACTCCTTTTTCCTCCCCCCTCACATTTCCTCAAGTCCGCCCCCAACACTCTCACCTCACCTCATCCTACATCACTCCCTCTCACTCCACTCCCTACATTTCTCCCTTCCCTCTTCCGCCACCTACATTTTTACCATCCCCCCTACACTACCCTTTCCACCTTTCCTACACTCTCGTGCCTCCCACACTTAACTCCTTTCATAAAACATTATTACTATTATAATACTCATCTTTAACTTTTCCATTTTATACATTATTTTATTTAACCCACATATAACCTTTTTCCATGTGCCCAAATTTCCTTGGATGACATGGAAATATTAAGCCTTTGGAGGAGTGCCACATGAAAGCAAATTAATTAAAGACACATGGCAATATATTAATGGTTGGACGAAATTTAATTCAAGGGCCCAAATTTGTCCATGAATTTTGATCAATGGTGGCTGAGTCACGATCTTGCAAAGGCCATAACTTGAGCTTTGGGTGTCGGAATCGTGCAAAAATTATACCATTAAAAGAATATTTCGACGTAGAAGATGATGTTACATGTTCCAAAGGCTGAAGGTTTCTACATTTTCCCAATAAATTAAAATATCAGTCAGCTACATTTTTAATGGGCATGAGTGACAACTCAACTTCACGAGCTCATATCTTGAGATCCAAGAGACAGATTTGGATAAATTTTATATCGTTGGAAAGATAAGATGATGAATATCAAATATGAAATGATTTCCATGGCTAAAAACTTAATTATCATTCCCAGAGAATTAAAACACAATCATCCTATTTTAAAGGGAAATTAATTAAATTTCAAAAAATAAAGGTTTAATTAAACTTTTATTAAAAAAGGAGAGGGACCCACTTTCAATATACTTGTATTAATGATGTGAATTCATTAATTAGTAATTAATGATGCATTAGTTAAAGATAAATTTTCAAGAAGAAACAGTTGAGACAATTCCTGTAATCGTTAATGAAGACAATAAAAGGACAGTAGCAAGCAAGTGAGAAGAGGAGAGACCATCATAGTAAGTTCATGTTGATCATATCTTTATTTCTTTATCAGTTCCTTCATCTAGTTACTCCACTTCTTTGACTAGAAAGGTTTAAATGAAGTCTGATAACTTTTATTTTTGTTCTTTACAGGTCTTGTTGTTCTTTTACCGCCCATCATCTTCCTTCTACAAGCTTAATTCTTGTCTATATTTGATCTATGGTCCATGGGAGCCCCAATCCCATTCATTAGGAAAAACACGTCTTAAATTTCAAAGAATATGTAACAGACTATATATTTTTTAGAAATTTCAAGAGAGCTATTTCGGGATCAATTTTCACTGTGCTTTGTAACTCTAAGTTTTGAGTATAAAGTATTTGAGATTGATCTATTGGTATCTTTATTTGAGCTGCCCATGTTCACTCTGTTAAAGTTCTCTTATGCATGTGGACCATCTTCTTTTTATTTTTATGTGATCATAAATCTTTAGTTTAACAATGATGGATGTGAGGAAATTTTGTGTATCTTTTTTAAATGTATGAAGTGTGCGGTTTCTAGTCATTTCTAAAGAATTTTATTTAAAAGCAAAGTAAAACATTTTCTTTCTTGTTATTTTTATATTTCTTTGATTACCACGATAGACTTCTGCAAAGTCTCATATTATGAAGATTTAGAGTCCCAAGAAAATCTTAAAAAGGAGTACCACCTCTATAAAAATGCAGGGGGATTTTTATCCTCGTGAGGTTGTCGTTTCAGTCCTAACGGATTCAAGCGTCAACATTTTTGGAGACCATACTGGGGAATGCTTTATTTTCAAGATATTTGAGGAACTAAAAATCTCCATGGCTTAAAGTTTCGAGAAGAAGATTCAAGAAAATTGTTGTTTATTTTAAGCATGGCTCACCTTTTTGTAATTTCAAAAAGAAACGAGAAGCACCAAAGATTCAGGAGAATGAACTCCCTGGAAACTCCATTGAAAAAATTCAAAATGAAGGGTTTCATTCATGTCATAATGTTTCTTTATATTCTTCATCAGGCCCATCAATGGCTTTGCAAGATTCGACAAAAGGGAGAAATACTCAAAGAAGGAGGCGATTTCATAATGCCCCTTTAAATATACTAGAAATAGACTTTCAAATGCCCAATATTCCTATTGAATTTTTTTCTACATTCTTTGGGGATGCTTCAGAAGATGCAGAGAAACACTTGATTAATTTTAAAGGTACATGTTATTGTTTCAACCTCACCGAAGACAATGTTACATGTAGATTATTCTTACAAACTCTACGAGAGGATGCTCTTGAATGGTATAATTCATTAATTCCTAATTCCATTACTTGCTAGGATGTGTTAGAAGATTCATTTGCAGAAAATTTTATCCCAAAGGTGCATTCATATGTTTTTGTTGATGTTTTAAATGTTGTTTCCCACCCACCCTCTCCCACATGGACACAAAATGATGAAATGAATGATTTAGAAGAAGAATATCATGAAACACTGCATGAATTTTCTGAATCAAATCTTGTTGCTTAGAATGAAGGCAAGAATTCACAAGACCAAGAAAAGGATATCAACATCTCATATACTCCATATGAGGAAGAAATTAAAGAGTCTCCACCAAATATGCAAGAAGAATTCAGCCAAAATAAAGAAGAATTGGTGGAAGAAAACAATTTTGAGAATAAAGAAGATAGCCATTGCATAGAAGAAGAACATTGCCAAAACATCGTCGATGAAACAATAATCTTGAATGTGGAAAAAGAAGAAAAAAAGAGTTTTCAAGAAAGAAATTTCTCATTTGATTGAGGATAGCAGCACTCTGGGGCAGCTAAGAGTAGATTATATTGAATATTGGTTCGAAAGTATTGTCAACCCGCCAATGCAAATAAGTCTTCTGCACACATTGCTCGATCCCATTATGGTACATTTTCGGCATGCTCTTGATTTTCATGCTCCTGATTTATTGGTAGTAACCCCAATATTTTTCTTACTGCTGGAGCCTATTTCACAAGTCAATTAGATGCTCAAATGGATTCATTGGAAATCTTCCTACACCTAAGGTGCCCCTTTCTTTCAAGTAAGTTAGGGTAGGTAGATCATGCATATACATATTTTTGTTCAATGTTGCACAATGAGGCAGTCAAACTCGAAGGCAACTCCATGAAATAAGAAGAATTGTAAGAATTCATTTTGAAGATGACTCCATAGCCCAATGGAGAAGGTAGTTGGTCTTGAGATTCTGGTCTTCTCAGCAAACCATAGGGGGTCACTGTCCCGCAGTTGGAGCCAGTTTTCGACCAAAATTTGGTCATCTATATTTTCATGCTCTTGGATTTATAAAAAAAATGATATTAGAAGGTGAAATTTTTTGAATTGTTATAAGTTCCTTGAATAGTCGTTGGTCTTAGCTTCTCCACGCATTTTTCTTATCAAAAATTCCGGATCAGAAATTTGAGTTCGTATGCTCAAGATATCCAGGTTTACAGTTTCAGGTGAAAAACAACACCTCTTCCATGTGTAATAAAGCTAATTTCTTGAAGAGGTATCCAAATTTTCGGGTCCCAAACCTTGATTTTCTTCAATTTTCAGGCCCAAAACCCTTAAAACTATTTGTGTGTCGGGTTCAACACCTTTAAAAATATTATATTCTATCATTCATGGGAACCTGCCATACTCACTTACCCACTCCACTCCACTCCATTCTCTTATCCCATACTTAAATTTTATTTGAGTTATGGCGGTCGGTCAAACTCGCCATAACTTCCTCACCTCTCCCCCTCAATCACCTCATGTATATAGATTTTCTGAGGTCCTATCAGGCTGAGAAAATAGGTTTGTCTTTGACCTTTATTTTGGCTCTAAGTTTGACTTTCCAAAACTATCTTCTTGTTGTCTTTTATGACAACAAACTGTCCAATCACTTTCTGCTAATAATTTTGTGGTTAAGTGTCCTTTTGAGGTGCCCTTGCAAGTGTTTTATTGTCTCAATATTAGCAGATGCAATATACTTCAAAACAAATAACACTACCTCTAGATCTTTTAAACTTTAAATGTTGATTTACACTTCTAAGCATGCATGAAATTGACACATATGTTTTTGGTCAACATGACCCTGGAAAAACCCCCCCATGGGGAAAACCATTTTGGAGTAAATGTATATAGAAGGCATCAAAGCAAAATGTACAACACAAAAAACATATACAAGTGAACTTGGTACAATATTAACCCTTCTCGGATGCCTTGGAGTTCCTTGAAGACCTCCCAGTTAGAATCTTGAAGTAAGGCGCTCCTTTCCTTGGTGTTCCTTTCTTCCTTTGCTTGCCTTTGTCCTTTTCCTTCGTTCCTTTGCCTTTGAGCCTTTGCCTTGACTCATGAGATGCCTTGACCTTTGACTTTACCCACTTGAAGCTTTGTGAAACCCTTGCTTTCTTCCCTTGAAGCTTGTGCCCTCTACACAAGTGCGCCCTCCTCCATGACTTGGTGTGTACCTATCTTTGGTGTGCCCCTCCTCTAACAAGAACTTCCACTATGAATGCATGCCCTTATCTCCTCACTAAGCTCTCCCCACAACAAGTGTGCCCCTCCTCCTCCTACATGACTCCTCTCATGTATGAAGTGCGCCCTCTACAAGGATGTGCGCCTCTCCTCCTCCAAGTGCGCCCTCAAGTAAAGAATGTGCCTATGCTCATGTATATGCCTCCTCCTCCATGGAAGCACCTCCTCCAAGCATTGCGCCTTCCCTCATCTCAATGGAAAATCCCTCTACCTTGTG
>JASDQU010240724.1:116043-142635 GCA_032191745.1 Picea mariana
GGTTCAATAGCTGTTTTCTTTCCCCCATTTAATCAAACTTTGTCTGACCACAGTGCTAGAAGGCCTTGTGAGATTTTGTATCTCTAGACAGTCTTGAAAACACAGTCAAGTACTTAGATATTTATCTTGACCCAAAACCATATCAAATATCGAGAAAACATTTCCCAAAAAAGAGTTAGTTACCAGGCATCTCCGACTTACAACCTAGGAGAGTTTCCTAGAGTGATAACACTCATGATTTGTGATGTTAACTCCTCTTGTTGCTGACAAAGGTGGCAGATCGAGAGCCCAATGAACCCTCTTTTTCTTAGGTTTTCCCATGTGAGAATGCAATTCTGAATCAAGAGCCAAAGAAATGTGGAAACTTTAGGCCAGAGATTTTCCTAAAGTTTGGCTAGAGGTGAAGATTTTCTTTGAGGTTATAGGCCTCTTTAATCGTGAAAGTACCCAGAGGAGATTGGCCCCATCATAAAATATTAGGGCCCTCCCTGATGCAAATCTTTCTTTGAGCGGCCACTTCTTGCCAGGGTTGCAGATCACAATTAACTTTAATGTGGAGATCAGTGGGGAGAAATTTCTAGGTGCACCAAGGGGGATGGCGATGTTTGTCTAACCAAAGATCGACGACCTTGAGGGAATCCCATCATTGCATGTGATTTTGAATATGACACATGTTTTCCAAGGATTGCAGAGGAGGTAATTGTTGCCAAGAGTCTGACCAAAATAAAGCATTATGTGCATTCYTGATTTCCCAAAAGGCATGTTCCTGAATGAAAGGACRATTGCACCATRCTWCATTTCAAATATTTGAGYCGAGAATTGGTTCGTTTAGCATGATAAGTTGTGTCTCATTGATATCAGGGGCATATTTTTGCTTCCAAATCCTTTCCCATAATTATTTCGTGTACTTCAACCAGYGCCACCATATTTTGGCTCCCATGATACTATTTAACATGCCATAGTTCCTTAGTCCTAGACCATCATTGAACTTCGATTTGTCAACTTTCTCCCAACCGACAAGAGCCCATTTTTTCTTTGATTGTGGCCTCGCTGGAGAAAGTTTCGATGTAGATTTCGGATGGCTTTAATGACTAATTGCATGATCCAGATTTTATGAGCATAACAAAATGAATACCGATCTATATTATTAACATGGAGATACAATGAACAATAACATAGATACAGTAAAACTTGGCTTATATTCAATAAAAAAATATGTTGAAATTGTAAAATGCAGACTGAAACAAGCTTGCTAGAATGGTGGTGGCTTATCTCTAAGAAGAGATGTGATGGATATGCTCATTCGCAAGAAGATGAGTACAATGAGGCTCCAAATGCACATTAAACATGAATGCCAAAACCCTATACATCCAAAAACCTAACCCTAGGAGATGAAGAGCCAAAAGTCACGTGGGCCCCATTGGGTTAAGTTGGTAAATCAATTTCTCGAGGTCGTAAATTTTGCATACAATCTCCATTTTAGGCGCACAATAGCCCATTGGAAAGGTCTATCTGAGGACTAGACACCATGTTTTTACAATCTAACAAACTTAACAATGTGACTATGGAAAACCCAAAAAACGTTGTTTAGGGCCTCAAAACGGCCTTGGAAGTTCAAGACTTGAAAAGCTAGGAAAATAACTGCCAAAATGAAAACTACATGTGACCCAGTTGGAATAGGTGGGTGGCCACCGATATCCACCTAGATCAATCCTACCCCCTTAGGAATCAATGGTATCCATTGCATTGAGTTCCCCCATCATATGAGGAAATTTCTATTGAATTTGACCCCGGGTGAGCCACTTGCCTTGGTGCAGGAGCTGCCCTCCTTTGACAACCTGATACATATGGATCATCTATTGGCGAGTTCCCTTGACCTGTGTGTCTACGATATGATCAGTGAATGCTTGTTCCATGCATTCAGGGTTGAGCTATGGTGGTGTCAATTGTTATGCTATCTCAGAGGCGTCCAATAATGGTGGAACATATGGTCGAAGAAGGTCCACATTAAATACTAGGTGCAATCCAAGGAAGGTGGGATTGTTGAGCTTGAAATAATTGTCTCCCACATCCTTGGTGATGTTGTAAGGTCCATAACAGAATGGATGAAGCTTCTGATGTGTCCCCGTAAGGCATTATTTCTACAAGTGCAACCAAACGTTATCTCCCACCTGAAACTTGTGTGGCACCCAATGTTGATAATGGAATTGTTTGTACTTGGCATTGGACTTCTGTAAAATATCCTGAACCTATTGGTGGATGTGCTGGATCTGCTCACTGAACCATGCAGATTTTTTAGCTTCAGTTTGAGAATGGGAGGAGGCTGCTTGGGTGGCCGCAATGGGTAGTGCAACATCCATGGCCCCCAATGGTTGAAATCCCAACTTCAGCTGAAAGGGGTTGTGGTCGATTGAGCTATGTATGTATATGTTAAAGTTGTGCTGAACATAGGGAAGACTCTCATCCCATGTGCAGGGATGCTTGGAATTGTACATGTGCAGGATATGCATGATCATTCGGTTGACGACCTCGGTTTGGCCATCCATCTGGGGGTGGAATGTAGTGGATTTGGTGAGCTTGGTGTCCAGTAGTGACCAGAGGCTTGACCAGAATGTGTTGAGGAACCAATTGTCTTGATATGAGATGATAGATTTTGGTATCTCAAAATGTACCCACACTTGTTTGAAGAAGAGCTTGGCAGTGGACTTTGCTATGATGCTATTCTTGTAGGCGGCCAAAATCGCCATTTTAGAAAAACGATCAACCACCACAAAAACACAGTCATTTCCCCACCTAGTTAATAGAAGGCACAACATGTAGTCCATCAAGATGGATTCCCAAGGCCTTTCAGGAGTAGGTAGAGGGGTGTACATGTCTTGTTTCTTAATGGTCGGTTTCACAATGGTGCATGTAGTGCATGACCTAATATACTTACTGACATTTTGTTGAAGTTTCGACCAATAGAAATGTTGTTGCAACACTGCCACTGTCTTTTCTACGACGAAGTGTCCTGCCACCCGACTGTAGTGGGCTTCCCAAATCAACTCCGCTCGCTCGCTTGATGGAACATAGAGATGGCCCAGATGGCACAAAAACCCATCCTAAAGATGGAAATTAGTGAGAGTTGAAGTCAGGATCTCTCTCATAGATTTGGGGCCATTCAGAGTTCTTGTGGTTGCAAAAGTTTAGCACTATTGTGAGTGTTGCAATTGAAGGGTGTATGAGGAAATCAACGACGTGGTTGGTGCTTCTTCTATTATACTTGATGTTGAGATGGAACTGTTGCAAGTATGTGGACCACTTTTGATGGCGCTCATTCTAAAATTTTCCTTATGTCTACATTAACTACAATGACTTATGATCAGCGTGGATTATTGTCTCCTTCGCTAGAATGTAATGCATCCACTGGTGAAAATATTGCACAATGGAGTGCATTTAATTGTTGTGAGTAGGGTACTTATAGATGACATCAAATAGTATCTCACTATGATAGGACACGGGGTGTCCATACAGAGTGAGAGTTGCACCCACAACATAGTCTGAAGCATCATTCTCAATCTCAAAGGGTTGTTGTAGGTCAGCTAATGAGAGCATTGGGGTTGAGCACAAGTGTTGCTTCAAATCATCGAATAGTTTTTGTTGTGACAAGTCCCCCATGAAATTTTCCTTACCACCACCCCTGGTTACTTAGCTGAGGGCCCATGCAATAAGGGAGAATCCCCACATGAACCTGCGATAGAAATTGGCAAGGCCTAAAAAGATCTGAAGATCAGTGAGTGTGGTTGGGGTTGGTAAGTCATGAATGATCTAGATCTTGGCTAGATCCACATACACCCCATGTTCATAAACAATGTAGCCTACGCATTAGACCCTGTCCATGCTAAAGGATCATTTTTCCAAATTTACCTATAACTTGTGTTGCCGCATAGTGTGAAAAACATGTTGAATATGTTGCAAGTGTTCTGCCCAATTCTTGTTGTAGATGAGGATGTCATCTAGACACACCACCACAAAATAATTTTTGAAATGCCTCAATGTATTATCCATCATCCTCATAAAAGTTGTTGGGGCATTCGTCAAACCAAAGAGCATGACCAACCATTCAAAAATACCTTCTTTGGACTTGAAGAAAATTTTCCATACATATGTCTTCTCTATTGGGACATGATGGTAGATAGACTTCAGATCAATCTTACTGAATTATTTGGCCCCCTTGAGTCGGTCAAGGAGATCGTCGATTTGGGGAATCAGGTATTGGTTCCTTACTGTGATTTTATTTAGGGCCCGATAATCAATGCAGAGTCGCTAGGCCCCGTCTTTCTTCTGCACAAGTGTAACGTCCCCGACCGTCAACCCCACAGCCAGGAAAATGCTACTACGCGAAAACATTCTCATATGCATTTAAATGAAATTAAATGTCTTAACAGAGTAAACATACAATTACTGCTAACGTACAGAATAATTCAATCAACAGTAAAAATCATTACAACGGAATACATGATAATATTGCAAGCATCACAGATATGCATCAGATACAATGGTATCGGTTTCTCAAGAAAATATCACCGGCTTCGGGTTTCAGAGCTGCAGAAGGCTTACAGAACTCAAACGCATATATTTTTTGGTTTAGTCAGACAAATGGCAGAATGCGGAATGAACCCCCTCCATGGCTCAATCTTTGGGTTAAAATTCATGTTCCTGGTTCGACACATGTTGCCCATGAAGCTGCATGCACTCCATCATTATGCGTTCCCTCTCCTAGGAACTTAGGACAAAACATGTATTTCACATGGCTTTTGGAATAATATTAAAATATTATTCCCAAGAACTTAAGCCCCTAGGCTCAACACTTAGCCTCTCTTTCCAACCTTCCAGCCCCCAATCTCTTACCCACTCTATGGAAGCTTAGTCCCCCATCACTCATTCATCGTGGTCGACCTGCACACAGCGATGTTCATATTTTTATTAATGTTCTGCATAATTACATATACAAAAACAGGCTCATGGCCTTAACACTTAGGCTCTCTGACCTAATAAACTCATAATCCTTACCAGCTTATATTAACTTGGCTCACTAGCCTATAAAACATGATTTACAACTCATAAGCATGATTACAACAGGGCTCATCCTTGGGGATATTACAATCCCCTCCCCTTATTTTTTCACTGTCCTCAGTGCAACTTTCACACAGTATCAACAATATTTCCAAAATCTTCAAAAAGATGCGGGTATTCTACCCGCATAGCATCCTCATGCTCCCATGTCGCGTCCTCAGGACTATACTAGGTCCATTGGACCTTTACAAGCCCTATAGCTTGATTCCGGAGCTATTTGCTTTTCCTATCCAATATGCACATAGGATGCACTTGCAGGACACCTTCTTGCTCCACCTGAATCACATTCCAAACGATAACATGATTAGCATCAGGTATATATTTCTTAAGAAATGAAACATGAAACACATTATGTACAATCATGGATACAAGTAATGCAATCATATATGCAACTGGCCCAATCCTTTCTAGGATTTCAAATGGCCCACAAAATCTGTCTGCCAACTTGGTGTAGTTTCCGAGCTTCAGGGAACTTTTGTTAGCTTTTACCTTCAGGAAAACATGGTCACCCACTTTAAACTCCCTGTGGATTATGTTTTTATCATCATAACTTTTCTGTCTGTCTTGGGCAGCTTTCAAATTATGCTTAGTTTTTAACATCTGTTCTTCCATTTCCTTGAGAAACTCTGGCCCAACTACTTCTCTGTCAGCTGGATTATCCCAGCTTACTAGAGTATTGCACTTTCTACCATAAAGCACTTCAAAAGGGCTCATCTTCAATGATGCTTGATACCCATTGTTGTAGGCGATTTCTACCAAGTGCAGGTAGTATTCCCATTTCGATGGTTTGTCCATCACATACATTCTTAGTATGTCTTCTATCACTCGATTCACCCGCTCTGTCTACCCATTTGACTCGGGATGGTAGGCTGTACTGAAATTCAGATTTGTTATGAATCCCTTGAATAACCCCTTCCAAAAATATGAGGTAAATTTTGAGTCTCTATCAGACACAATTGTGTTGGGAATTCCATGCAATCGTGCCACTTCCTTCATAAAAATATCAGCAACATCTGTTTCCTTATGAGTGGTTTTTAACGGAATGAAATGGGCAGATTTTGTAAGCTTGTCCACCACCACCATAATGGAATCATGTTTCTTTCCTGTTCTGGGCAATACCATGATGAAATCCATTGTCACCACTTCCCACTTCCACTCAGGAATGGGTAAAGGTTGCAGCGACCCTGTTGGATGTCTGTGCTAAGCTTTAACCTTTTGGCATTCCACACATCTGGAGATGCATTCTGCAATCTCTTTCGTCATACCTAGCCAAAAATAATGGCTCTTGACTGCTAACACAGTTTTCTGATATCCAGTGTGCCCTTCATAAGGGACATTATGCATTTCATGCAAAATCATATGTTTCAAGTCCTGGACATTAGGTACATAAATTTTGTTCTTGTACAAAATTATTCCATCAGCCCCTAGTTTATAAATCTCCACTTTTTGTGGCATCTTACCTTGTTGTAGCTTTGCTACCAAATCTCTGTACTGCAAATCTATATTTGAAGCCTCCAAAATTCTACCCTTTATATCATTTTTTTACATGCTAATGGATGTAGCATGTAAGTTGTGCACCTTTCTGCTGAGTGCATCAACCACCTTGTTTTCCTTCCCTTTGATATGCTTGATATCAAAGTCGTATTCACACAGAAACTCCAACCACCTACTCTACCTAGCGTTTAGGGTGGGTTGGTCAAACAAGTATTTCATACCATTGTGGTTTGTTCTCAATTCAAATATCCTCCCCATGAGGTAATGTCTCCATTTACTCAAAGCGTGAACGATTGCTGCAAACTCCAAATTGTGAGTGGCATAATTCTTTTCGTGCTCTTTCAGCTTCCTAGACTCATAACAGATTACAAATCCATTCTGACTAAGGACTCCTTCCAGTCCTTCTTTGCATGCATCAGTGCATACCATGAAATATTCATTTGGGTTTGTGATCCTCAGGATTTGAGCACTGATTAACAGTTTCTTCAATCGTTGGAAGCTTCTCTCACAATCCTCTATCCACAAAAACTTCTTCTCCTTCCTTTGCAAAGAAGTGATAGGGTGAGCTATCCTCGAGAACCCTGCAATGAAAATTCTATAATAACCAGCTAGACCCATAAAGTATCTAACTTCCATCACATTCTTTGGTGCTAACCATTCTCTAATGGCCTCAATCTTCTCAGGATCTACAACTATCCCATCCTTCGAGATAATATGCCCCAAGTAATGGATATGTTCCTGATAAAATGAGCATTTTCTCAACTTGGCATACAACTGGTGCTCTCTTAGCACTTGAAACACCTTCCTCAAGTGTTGTTCATGCTCTTCCTCTGACTTGGAATACACCAGAATGTCATCCAGGAAGACTATGACAAACTTTTCTAGATAGTCCCTGAATACACCGTTAATCAAGCACATAAAAACAGCAGGTGCATTCGAAAGTCTAAACGGCACCACTGTGAACTAGTAATGACCATACCTTGTTCTAAAGGTGGTCTTGTTGATGTCTTCATCCTTTATTCTTACCTGGTGATATCCCAATCTGAGATCTATCTTTGAAAATATCTTCGCATCCTTCAACTGATCGAAGAGGTCATCAATCCTTGACAAAGGGTACTTGTTCTTAATAGTTACATTGTTTAACTATCTGAAATCAATACACAGCCTCAACGTCCCGTCCTTATTATTCATGAACAAGACTGAGGCACACCAAGGTGACATTCTTGGGTGAATGTACCCCTTCCTCAAAATCTTTTCAAGCTGCAACTAAATTTATTTCAGCTCTGGTGTGCTCATTCTATAAGGAGATTTCAACATTGGAGCTCCTCCAGGCATCAAATTTACAGAGAAATCGATATCTCTCTTCGGAGGTAGTCCTGGTAACTCCTGAAATACATCTTCAAACTCTTTTGGTACTGCATGGTCTCCAATATTTGAGACCTCATCCTTAGATGCTTCCTCCATATGGGATGAAAACAACTGACAACCTTTCCTTTAGCATTTCTTCAGCTGTAATGCTGAAATTTCTCTGAAAACAACAACACTTGGAATTCCTTGGATTGTTTTCCAATTCCCCTCATCATCTAGACAAGTAAATTCTTTGTTACGACAATCCAGGAGAGCATGGTGCTGGTCCAACCAGTCCATCCCATTTAAACAGTCATAAGATCCTAAAGGCAAAATATTCAATTCAGCCTTCGTGCTCAATCCCTTCATGTCCACAGGACAGGACTTAACCAACTCAGTGACTTTCCTCTTGGTTCCTGTAGCCAACTGCACTAACCAATACTTTTCATGTTTTCTTCTTGATAAATGAAAACCTTCCACCACTCTAGGATCTATATAACTATGGCTAGCCCCTAAATCAATTAAAATAGTAAATGGTCAGTTGTTAATCATACCTTCCACTTCAATCATGTGTGATTGAAATTCAACTTGCTTGTTGTCCAGGGCTGCATAGATCATTGGCATTCTACTACCCATTTACTCCACTATTTTAGCTTGTTGAACATTATGGACAAATCTCGCTTTGCCATTTTTATGGGGACAATATCTATACTTGTGGTTCTCTTCACATACCCAACACTGAATGGGCATCTGTCTTGGCCTTTATTCCCCCACTTCAGCCATTATCGACTCTCTAAATGATGGTTGTTCTTGAGGACTATTTTTTTAAAAGGGAGGTTTGTTTCCCTTCTGCCTCTGCTCTTTCTTGAACTTCCTCTGGTCATCCCAAGCCTTCTGAAAGGTAGGCTTTTCTCTTTGTTGTTCATATAAGCATTTCTCTCTTCTTATCGATTCTTCCATAGTCTTAGGATCATCATACTGAATCTTGTTAGCAATGGAAGGTGGTAGTCCACTTAGATACCTCTGAATCTTGACAGCCTCATCTTTGATGAATGGAACATACTTCAGTAATTCCAAAAACCTTTGTTTGTATTCATCAATGGTCATGCTACCTAGCTTGAGTTCGAAGAACTCCTTCATCTTTCTGTCATAGTATCTTTTGGTCAGGTATTTTCTCTCGAAATACCTCTTGAATTCTTTCGAAGTGATATTTTTCTCTCTGATGTGTTGAACCTGCACAAGCTGATCCCACCACATGGATACTTTTCATTTTAGTTGATACATCACAATTCTTCCTTCTGCATGAGGAATAATTCTGCAATTGAAAATATTTCCTTATGCCAAGCAACCATGTTTCGGCATCTTCCTCCTTCTTATGTTCTCCATTAAACGTAGGAGGCTCAATCTTGTTCATCTCTCCTTTCAATTCATCCACTCCAGATATTATGCGCTTTCTGGTAGGAGATGGGATTGAACTACTGTGTGCCCTTCTCCTAGAGCGATTTTTGGAGTGATGATGGTGTCTACCATCACTCCTTGATCTTATCCCCTCAGAATTTTGGGGACTCCCTGTTTTGCTCGAGTCACCCTCCTTTTCTAATTTCTTTTTGATCCTATCTAGGCTCCTTAGCATCTTCAAGTTGAATTCTCTCTATTGATCCTTGGCTTTCATGAGCTTTCGGCTATCATCTCAGGGAGTCTGGGCATCCCTCTATAATATTTCAAGATTTTCATCATATTCCCTTCCTTATCCATCTCTTTTCTGTGCCCATTGGAGTTCGATCCTTCAACTCCCAAGTTGCCATCCATTCATTTTCTTTCATTCTCTGGGCTGGAGGAAATCCGCACCTCTTCCATTCTCTTCTCTCAATGACAACCCTATTCGGTTCTGGCACTTGCTAACATTCTGCAAACACGTGTGCAGACAATAGGGATTTGTCAGGTCATCATTCCTTAACAAATTCCACACATTCAAAACCATTCATATTCAAGAAAATGTTCAGTTTTCCATGAATTTTCTGAGCTCTACTCGGCTCCATAGGAAAATCAGACCATATCCCCTTTCCTCTTAGTTCCCAACCCATGTGACCAAGGCGTGACCCAGCACTAGGTCTCAAGGTGCTACCCGACTTTTCAGCCTTCGGAAATTTTCAAGGCACACAAAACTATCTCCCATAGTTTCGATTACCGAACTCACGAAGTCAGGTCGATCAATGGTCCACATTTACCCATCATCCAATGGCTGAAATCCATTGTGGTATTTCCGTCTTCAAAGTTTTTTTTGGGATTTCAGGATTTCAAGATTTCGAGGTTTCAGACATGTAGGCTCCCACACTTGCTTCCCTCTCCAACTCCTGACATCCGAAATTCTGATCTAATTAACTTCTCGGACCCACATACTACTTAGGCAGTGACATGTGGTGCGCTTAAGAAGGTCCATGCTACCTCAGGTGATGCCATATGGCCCCACTGCATCTACTTTCCTTCGGGGCCCACTGGTACGTGGCACATCTCCCATGTGTCTGCATCCATCCAAGTGATGTCGGTCTGACTCACTACTTCAGCTTTTCAGGATTTCGTGATTTCGGGCTTCGGGAGTTGGTGCATCAGCACATCCCATTTCTCCCTACATCCAAACTCTCGAAATTACAATCGACTAAACTGCTTGATCCAATGGTCGAGATATTTTCCTAGATCTATGGTGTAGATCTCCTCGGGTTTTCGAGGTTTCGGGTTTCGGGGTTCTGTGTCTCAGCGCTCCCTACTTTTCTTGACAATCGAACTCTCGAAAGGCTTCTYGGATATCCTTCTGACACCTTCTCTGGATATAACGGTCATAAAGGTCTCTCCTTCARAATGGATCCTATGGCTCCCATACTCCAAGTGTTGAGCGCTCTCTCTCCATGGTCAAATACCATGTCGGCTGTAGTTTTATTCTACCGCTACTCCTCCTAAGCTTCTTAACATAGCTAAGTAACTCCTTGGCACTCAAGAATGCTTTAAGGTTAGAAATTGGTTCCTCCAACACAATTTCACTCGACACCGTGGGTCCAAAGACCACTTATCCAACCCATCCAGGCTCAACATGGAAACTATGGCTCTGATACTATATTGTAACATCCTCAACCGTCAACCCCATGACCGGGCAAACTCTACTACGCGAAAACATTCTCATACTTATATAATATGCATTTAAGTGAAATTAAATGGCTTAACAGAGTAAACATACAATTATTGCTAATGTACATAATAATTCAATCAACAGTAAACATCATCACAATGGAATACATGATAATATTGCAAGCATCACAGACATGCATTTAAAAGATGAATTTAAACACATGCATATACTTATCTTTGAAACTGTAGTAATTCCACCAACCGCGTGCAAACCTTCCATGAACCTCCAAGCCTTAGACCCCGCTGCTCATATCTCTTAGCAGTGGGTCACCCCCAAGCTAGGACCAAGCTCCACCCAAGGCAAGGGAATCCTAGACTAGGCTGATGTTATAGGAAAATTGCACAGAATAACCGGAATGATTCTTCCCAGGATGCCTTCTTACACCCACTACTCACAGACTCTCATTCCCCACATGCATGTTCTGCCCGGGAGTATACACCTTCACAAGCACAGTTCATCAGTGCTTCACCTCCCTCTCTGGGTCTCGGAAATAGGCCAGATCAGGAAGTCTCAGAGCTTTGTAGCTGGTGTTGGACTCTCTCTGGGAGAAAACCCCTTCCCAAAAAACTCCTTCACCTGGAAAAAGATACTCATAGGCCTGACAACCTGCCTCTTTGACCATGGCCTAACAACCTGACTCTCCCACCAATTTCCAATTCAGTTCCCACAATTTTAGGATAACAGCAACAACAACAGCTTTTGGCTGGCTCACGGGTGACAACAGCAATAGGAAAAATAGGGTGTGCAAACAGGAAATGGTAACATGCCACTAAAACACAACACGATTCAGGTAACACTCGTTTGCAGGATGCGTGACAAGCAATTCACGCAGAGGTCTAACACTGACTAAACAGTTTGGATACAATGGTATCGGTTTCTCAACAAAATATCACCAGCTTTGGGTTTTAGAGATGTGGAAGGCTTACAGAACTCAGATATAGAGCTTTTTCGGTTCAATCAGACGAACGATAGAATGGGGAATGAACCCCCTCCATGACTCAATCTTTGGGTTAAAATGCATGTGCCTGGGTCAACACATGTCTCCCATGAAGCTGCATGCGCTCCATTAGCATGTGTTCCCTCTCCTAGGAACTTAGGACAAAACATATATTTCACATGGCTTTTGGAATAATATTAAAATATTATTCCCAAGGACTTAAGCCCCTAGGATGATCCCCTAGGCTCAACACTTAGCCTCTCTTTCCAACCTTCCAGCCCCCAATCCCTTACCCACTATGTGGAACCTTAGTCTTTTTTATATTATGGTAGCTGCGGGAGGTATTTACCTCCATGTGTAAACCTGACGAGAATAGAATACCCCGAGAAGCAAGAGAAACCCTAATGAGTTGGATAATAACCTTAGAATACTTGTCGGCTCAAGAAGATAATTTATAGTAGGTTATTAGCCTCCAAGAAAAGAAGTCAACAAGAAGAAATAATAATATACTGAACAGACAGATACCCAGAATGAGAAGTCGGCCCTGACAGTTAGCCAGAATTACTATAAATACAGGAGGCTAGTTCTTATTCTGGCAAGCAGTCTTAGAATTGCAAAGCAAGAACTGGTGCGCACTACAGTGCCCATTCTTCTGTGCAGGTTTGGAGGAGAGTTGTTGTTTCAACTGCTGCAGCTAGCAGTTACGCTTGGACTATCTGATCAGCTCTTGTTGGTGCGCTATCCTTGGGGAGAGGTGTGCTACCCTTTGCTTGGCTATCTACCATAGGTTTTTGACGCAGTCACGCTCCTTAGTGCACGCCCACTCATAGGATCTTCTTATTCTCACGGCCCGAAGAACTCAACGTCCTTCTATTTCCCTATCGGGAAATCTGCACCCACAAAATTCTCCATGCGATCCCCTCTCTTTTCTTATCGGGGAATCGGACTTCGCGATTTCGCGATGTCAAAGGTTGAACACTGGGCTCTTGAATCCCTGAGACTCGATGACTATTCAACGCTGACCTCCCTTCTTTCTATCGGAGTTTTCCCTGTCTCGGTTTTGGTACTTGTGATACCAAGCAACTCGTCTTACCGACTCCCGATGCCCGATATGCCGAAACACCGACGCACATGTACGAGTTGACTTTTCCACTTCCCGTCACTTCTATCGGGATATCAGACTTCACGGGATCACAAATCTGAGTGCCAAAATGTTTGGGACTTTACTTTCCCCGAACTCTGATACAACGTGCCACCTTTCTTCCACTAACTCCTGCGGTCCCACACTTTTTACGTCACTGTCGGGATATCGCGGGTCGCGATTCCAAGCTGCAAGAATACCTTGTCCTCTAAACTCCCGATGTTCTGAACCCCAACTTCTTTGGATCTTTTGACACTCGTCCCAAATGATGGACGGTTCTGATCTATCAGGATATCGCGTTTCGCGATTTCGCAATTCCTGTTGCAACGGTTTGGAGGTTCTATCTGCAAAACCCCGATGCACGATATACGTGTAGATCCAATGGTCCTGGCTGACTTGGATCAATGCTCTATCTGTCCTGAGATTAAACCTTCAGGAATACACCACTGTATCTCCCCTGCACACCCACAAGATCTGATGGTTCATGGAGATTCGTGGATTCTCCTCGGAGAATACCGACCGTCCGTTCCTTTCGGATGAATTCTGCGAAAGGACTAAGTGTTCCTATCTACGGAACTCGTTCTCCTGCTTGCAAACTTGCAATGCCTGTTTGAACACTTCAAACACAACTTCTCTATGAAATCCTTCGACGAATTCAAAGACTCTATCCTTCCTGAGCTTTGCTATGACTCTGAGCCTTAGAAAAGACTCCTTGCGGCAACCCTTCAACACGTCTATGTGTTGAAGTCTCTTTTGACTCTGCGCATGCCTGCAGCATCAATCCTTCAATACCTCACTCAGGTTTGTACCCCTAAGACTTTTATCCATCCTGCACACTCCTTGCATGGCTCCTATAACCCAAGATTCACTTATGGATGAACGAGAATCAAAGCTATCTCTAATTGAACCCTCTGTCAACGCACTCCTTGCAGACTCTCCGATTGCACTCCTTGCAAGAATTCTCTGGCTCAAATAGAGAAACAATTGAAACTCATTTCTTCTTCCTTTCAGATTCCAAACTCAACATGAAATCACATACACAACATATAAAAGCAAATGTATAACAGGAAACAAACATTCATGAGCATAATCATCAGTACACAGAGAATCGGACACAAAACCATGAATTTGAACTAATCTTCTTCTATTAATTCAAATATCAGTACATGGGTGTTCTCTACACAACTCTCTACTCTCTCTTCTTCCTGAATGCTCCAGAATTCTATATCCATCTCCTGAATTATGTTACAATGCATAATGAGGGTGTCTATATCCTGTTTCCCTCTTTTTTCTAAAACTGTCTAATCTATGAATTAAAATCCTATCTACCAACATTAACTATCTTAAATGTCGTCTATCTACTAAAGGACAAGAGCTATCTGCTCAAGGTCCATTACAATACACAAGTGTGCCTCATCTTAATGGCTCATTTAAGATTTGCGCAACAATTCCAAAGTGGTTTCAAAATTTGTGCTGGCTTGTCCAGCTGTCCTCCTCTTCCGCGCTGGCTCGCTTGATGTGTTGGCGATGATCCTGCATCATACTCCCTCGCTTGAAAACTTTCATGGGCTCTTATCCATGGGCTCTTGCATGGTCTGTCCATGCGTCTGTATCTCAGCTTCAGTCTCCCAGCTGGCATCTTCCACTGGATGGCCCTTCCATTTGACCAGATACTCATAGTATTCGTTCCTCCTAGTCTTCTTACCCACTCTCTTGTCCAGTATGTATTCCATATGCGGCTTCTCTGCAGCTGGCATCTGTTTCACCCACTGGATCACTGGCTTCTCAGTTCCATTCTTTGCTTCTCCAACTCTATATGGGTATAAATCCTCCACATTGAACATCGGAGATATTCCGATCCCATCCGGTAACTCAATCTCATAAGCATTTTCCCCTCATTTCTTCAAGACCTTACATGGCCCGATTTTCTTCATTTTCAATTTATTGTATGTTCCCCTTGGGAACCTCTCTTTCCTCAAATGTGCCAGAACTAGTTCACCAACCTCAAACTGAAGTTTTCTCTTCCGTTGGTCGGCTCTGCGCTTATACTGGCGATTTGAATCTAGCAGTCGTTGCTTCACCTAGATGTGAAGTTCCTTCATCGCCTCTGCGAATTCTTTGGCACTTGCTCTCCTAGTAGTAGTCTGCTCTAAATCCATTAATTTAGAAACTCCCCACAGCTGTGTGCCATACACAATTTGAAATGGGCTTCGACCTGTGCTCTTATTCACTGAATCATTGTATGCGAACTCTGCCTGCGGTAATATATTATCCCACTGGCTATGGTGCTCTGCCACTAAACTCCTCAGTAAGTCTCCCAGACTTATGTTCACCACTTCCGTTTGTCCATCTTTTTGAGGATGATAAGAAGAAATAAACCTCAAGTTATCCCCCATCTTCTTCCACAAAGTCCTCCAGAAATGTCCCACGAACTTTGTATCCCTGTTCGAAACTATGCTCCTGGGTAAGCCATGAAGTCGAACGACCTCTTTGAAAAACAGATTTGCGATGTGAGTTGCATCGCTAGTTTTCTGGCATGGGATAAAATGTGCCATCTTGGAAAATCTATCCACTACCACAAAGATCGAATCAAATCCTCTTTGTATCCTTGGCAATCCCAATATGAAATCCATGCTGATTTCATCCCACGGCTTCTCAGGTATGGGCAATGGTTGATAGAATCCTACATTCTGCTTTCTTCCCTTTGAATGCTGGCAAATTTTGCATATGTCTACAAATCGCTTAACCTCTGACCACATCCCTGGCCAAAAGTATGACTCGCTCAGCTTCGCAAATGTCTTATCATGACTGAAGTGTCCGGCCAATCCCCCACTATGTTTCTCCTTTAACAGATTCTCCCTCATGGAGCAATTTGGAATGCACAATTGATTGCCTTTGAATAACAATCCTTCCTGGATCACGTACTCTATCCACTGGCTTCTGTCTCTGAGAACTGGGTTCTCAGCTGCTTCATACGCTTCTTTGAAATCTTGATCATCTACATACATGTCCTTGAGATCATCAAATCCTAACGTCATGACTTTGAACTCCTGCATCAACAAACATTTCCTGCTCAAAGCATCATCCATTTTGTTAGCAGTACCCGAAATATGCTTAATTACAAAAGTGAAATTTTGCATGTATTCGACCCACTTAACATGCCTCTGATTCAACCTTTCCCGTTGATTCACAAATTGTAATGCATGGTTATCACTGTATAAAACAAATTCCCTTGGAATCAAATAGTGCCTCCATTTTTTCAATGCCTGTATGGTGGCATAGAATTCCTTATCATACGTGGAGTACTTCAATTTCGCCTCATTCAGCTTTTCGCTGAAGTATGCAATCGGTCTGTCTTCCTGACTCAAGACCGCTCCTATGGAAAACCCGCTTGCATCACATTTCACTTGAAACATCTTTTGGAAATCCGGCAACACCAAAACTGGTTGTTCCATGATATTCTGCTTCAACAGATTGAAGCTCTTCTCAGCCTCTGTTGTCCAGTGAAAATATTTATGTCTTTTCTTGACTGTATCCATCATCGCTGTGCTAATCCCACTGAAATTTCTAATGAACTTCCTATAGAAACTAGCCAATCCATGAAAACTCCTCACCTCAAAAATCTTTCTCAGTGATGGCCAATTCTTGATCACTTCTACCTTATCTGGATCCATCCTCAACTCATTCGCTGAAATAAAAAAAACCNTCACAAATTGTAATGCATGGTTATCACTGTATAAAACAAATTCCCTTGGAATCAAATAGTGCCTCCATTTTTTCAATGCCTGTATGGTGGCATAGAATTCCTTATCATACGTGGAGTACTTCAATTTCACCTCATTCAGCTTTTCGCTGAAGTATGCAATCGGTCTGTCTTCCTGACTCAAGACCGCTCCTATGGAAAACCCGCTTGAATCACATTTCACTTGAAACATCTTTTGGAAATCCGGCAACACCAAAACTGGTTGTTCCATGATCTTCTGCTTCAACAGATTGAAGCTCTTCTCAGCCTCTGTTGTCCAGTGAAAATATTTATGTCTTTTCTTGACTGTATCCATCATCGCTGTGCTAATCCCACTGAAATTTCTGATGAACTTCCTATAGAAACTAGCCAATCCATGAAAACTCCTCACCTCAAAAATATTTCTCGCTGATGGCCAATTCTTGATCACTTCTACCTTATCTGGATCCATCCTCAACTCATTCGCTGAAATAAAAAAAACCAGATAAATGAGTTCGGTCTTCATGAATGAGGACTTCTTCACATTTATCAACAACTTCTCCTACTGTAGCTTCTTCATCATAATGGACAAATGCTTCAGATGTTCATCCTTTGTTTTACTGAAAATCAGTATATCATCTAGATATACGATGACAAATTTTCCGATGAAATCCTTCAGGACTTCATTCATCAACCTCATAAAGGTACTCGGCGCATTTGTTAAGACAAACAGCATAACAAGCCATTCATACAAACCTTCATTTGTCTTGAATGTTGTTTTCCACTCATCGCCTTCCCTCATGCGAATTTGGTGATATCTGCTTTTCAAATCAACTTTTGAAAAAAATTCTGCTCTTCTCTAGCAATCCATCAGATCATCCATCCACGGCAATGGAAACCTGTACCTTGATGGTTATCTTGTTGATGGCCCTCGAGTCAGTACACATTCTCCATCCTCCATCCTTTTTTGGACTGAGTACCGTTGGAACGGCACATGGACTCAAGCTTTCCCTGACCAATCCTTTGTCCAATAACTCCTAGACCTTTTTCTTAACCTCTTCATTTTCTTGAGGCGTCAACCTGTACGCAGCTTTGTCTGGCAAAATAGCTCCTGGTATGAGGTCTATATGATGACTCACGCTCCTCATCGGTGGTAACGAACGAGGTAATTCATCCACCACGATGTCTGTGAACTCTTCCAGCAGTTCTTGAATCTCCTCTGGTAGATCATCCACTCTTGTGCTAGTCAGAACAATCCTCGGCTTTCTGACCACAAAGAATTGTGGATCTTCTTTCTTATTCACCTCTGTAAGAAGTTCCTTCCCACTCATGAGAAGTACTGTGTTGCTTACTTCCAGCTTCACCTCCTTATCCTTTATCAGAAGAAACATATGGGTTCTCCCATTCTTCTCCAGGGTGGATGTGTTCATTCTCCCATCATGAATTATGCTTCTTTCATATTGCCATGGTCTGCCCATCAATAGATGACAAACATCCATAGGAATGACATCACAGAGTANTCCTCGGCTTTCTGACCACAAAGAATTGTGGATCTTCTTTCTTATTCACCTCTGTAAGATATTCCTTCCCACTCATGAGAAGTACTGTGTTGCTTACTTCCAGATTCACCTCCTTATCCTTTATCAGAAGAAACATATGGGTTCTCCCATTCTTCTCCAGGGTGGATGTGTTCATTCTCCCATCATGAATTATGCTTCTTTCATATTGCCATGGTCTGCCCAACAATAGATGACAAACATCCATAGGAATGACATCACAGAGTACTTTATCATTATACCCTCCTATTTTGAAATCAACTACACACTGTTTAGTGACACTTACCTGATGTCCCTTTTGTAGCCATGCAACTTTGTATGGACTCGTGTGATCAGTTGTCTCCAGCTCCAGCTTCTCTACCATCTCTGTTGAAATGAGATTATCAGTGCTACCGCTGTCCACGATAACCTTGCATACCCTATCCTTCGTCTTGCAAGTAGTTCTGAACAGTCTGGTCCTTTGAACTGAACTCTCCACCTTCTTCTCAGGTGTCAAAAGGACTTTTCGCATCATAAGTGATCTTCCACCTTCTGTTTCTTCTACCTCAACATCTCACCTCTATGCCTTGGCGATGTGAGCTTCTCCACTGTCCTTCCTTTTCTATGGACACTCGAATGACTTGTGCCCATTTTTCCCACACGTGAAGCAAGTTATTACTCCACCTCTTCCTCTTCCTCTACCTCTGGTACGAGGAAACATATTATTATCAGCATATCCTCCACTCTGCTCTGTATGCTACCCTCTATGTTCAATGTATGGCCCTCGCTGTGAGGTCCCACCTCTCTCAACTTTACCCTGAGGTTTCTTCCATTCCTCCTTGGGCTTCTGGTTTCTTTCTTGGGCAACTGACTTGCCTCTGGGCTGACTTCTGCCTCGGCCTCTCTGACCTTTCTTATGGATCAACTTCTCCTCAGCTTTCAGAGCCATTTGATAAGCATCCTCCACCGTTCGGATGGTTACCATGCTCATCTCGTCCTGGATATCGTATCTTAGGCCATTCATATACCTGGAAACTTTCTCATCATCACTCTCCCGATGACCTGCCCTGATGTTCAGTCGATAGAATTCCTCAGTATATTCCTTTACTGTCATCAACTTCTGTTTCAGGTTCTGCATCCTCCTGAACAGAGTGATTTGATAATCTCTTAGGATGAACTTTGCTTTCATCTTTGCAACCATTCGATCCCAACTTTTAATTTTTTGCTTGCCCTTACAGCGTCTATCTTCTTGTAGCTCTTCCCACCATAATGCTGCATGTCCCTTTAAGCGTGTAACAACATGCTTGAATTTCTTGTCCTCTTCGACATCTTCGTAGTCGAAGTAAGTATCCAAAGCTCTAATCCAATCTAGTAGCTCCTCTGCATCCAAGTTTCCCTCGTAAATTGGAATGTCCATCTTCTCCTTTGCACCCATCCTTGCAATAGCTTTGATTAGACGTTCATTCACTGCATCCTTGGCTGCAACTTCCTCTTCTTTTTCAGCCTCAATTTCGCGGTCGGAATCACTAAGATCCTCCGCACCGGCTGTGCATCTTTGCGCTGTCTCCATGTCTTCAAGTCTTGCTCGGAGATCGCACATTTGCCTCTCTATGGCTGGATCTGCCATCTTCTTGCCTCTTTGTCGCAGCATTTCCCTATCCTCTGGATCAGGTGACTGTGCATCCCTTCTCCTGGGTGGCATGGTGAATTCTCTTCTCTGCTACAGAAAGAAAAGAACCTTTCTTAGCTCTAATACCACTCTAACGCAGTCGCGCTCCTCAGTGCATGCCCGCTCACATGATCTTCTTCTTCTCACAGCCTGAAGAACTCAGCATCCTTCTATTTCCCTATCGGGAAATATGCACCCATAGAATTATCCATGCGATCCCCTCTCTTTGCTTATCGGGGAATCGGACTTCGCGATTTCACGATGTCAAAGGTCGAACACTAGGCTCTCGAATCCCTGAGACCCGATGACTAGTCAACGCTGACCTCCCTTCCTTCTATCAGATTTTTCCCTGTCGTGGTTTCGGTACTCGCGATACCAAGCAACTCGTCTTACCGACTCTCGATGCCCAATACCCCAAAACTCCGACACACACGTACGAGTTGACTTTTCCACTTCCCATCACTTCTATCGGGATATCGGACTTCACAGGATCGCGAATCTGAGTGCCAACATGTTTGGGACTTTACTTTTCCTGAACTCTGATACAAAGTTGCACCTGTCTTCCACTAACTCCTGCGGTCCCACACTGTTTACGTCACCGTCGGGATATCACGGGTCGCAATTCCAAGCTGCAAGAATATCTTGTCCTCTAAACTCTCGATGTTTCGAACCCCGACTTCTTTGGATATTTTGACACGCATCCCAAATGATGGATGGTTATGATCTGTCGGGATATCTTGTTTCATGATTTCACAATTCCTGTTGCAATGGTTTGGAGGTTCTATCTGCGAAACCCCAATGCACGATATACGTGTAGATCCAATGGTTCTGGCTGACTTGGATCAATGATCTATCTATCCTGAGCTTAAACCTTCAGGAATACACCACTGTATCTCCCCTGCAAACCCACAAGATATGACGGTTCACATAGATTCACGGATTCTCCTCGGAGAATACCGACCATCCGTTCCTTCCAGATGAATTCTGTGAAAGGACTAAGTGTTCCTATCCACGGAACTCGTTCGCCTGCTCGCAAACTTGTAGCGCCTGTTCGAACACTTCAAATGCAACTTCTCTGTGCAATCCTTCAACGAATTCGAAGAATCTATCCTTCCTGAGCTTTGCTATGACTCTGAGCCTTAGAAAAGACTCCTTGCATGCACTCCTTGCGGCAACCCTTCAACACGTCTATGTGTTGAAGTCTCTTTCGACTCTGTGCATGCCTGCAGCAGCAGTCCTTCAATACCTCACTCAGGTCCGTACCCCTGAGACTTTTATCTGGCCTGCCCACTCCTTGCATGGCTCCTGTAACCCAAGATTCACTTCTGGATGAACGAGAATCAAAGTTATCTCTAATTGAACCCTCTATCAATGCACTCCTTGCGGACTCTCCGATTGCACTCCTTGCAAGAATTCTCTAGCTCAAATAGAGAAACAATTGAAACTCATTTCTTCTTCCTTTCAGATTCCAAATTCAACATGAAATCACATACACAGCATATAAAAGAAAATATATAATAGGAAACAAACATTCATGAGCATAATCATAAGTGCACAGAGAATCAGACACAAAACCGTGAATTTGAACTAATATTCTTCTATTAATTCAAATATCAGTACATGGGTGTTCTCTACACAACTCTCTACTTGATCTTCTTCCTGAATGCTCCAGAATTCTATATCCAGCTCCTGAATTATGTTAGAATGCATAATGAGGGTGTCTATATCCCGTTTCCCTCTTTTTTCTAAAATTGTCTAATCTATGAATTAAAATCCTATCTACCAACATTAACTATCTTAAATGTCATCTATCTACTAAAGGATGAGAGCTATCTGCTCAAGGTCCATTACAATACACAAGTGCGCCTCATCTTAATGGCTCATTTAAGATTTGCGCAACAATTCCAAAGTGGTTTCAAAATTTGTGCTGGCTTGTCCAGCTATGTTGCGCTTCCGCGCTGGCTCGCTTGATGTGTTGGTGATGCTCCTGCATCAGGTTTTCTTCCGAAGTGATTCTCTGTCAAGGTTAAGGTGCCTGGAGGGTGGCTTCACCCTATGGTTGGGTGACAATAGTGATATTGTCAATGGTAAAACGAGCACATCCATTATATTCTAACAGGTTATGGGCCCACACCTCTTTCATTCAGTCTAACCGCTGGAAGGAAACATAGCCGTAAGGATATTAAACTCGTTGAAGAACTGTTGATAGGGTTTCTAGTAGGAGCAGTCACCATAGCACTGCCACTAGGGTTACTAGCTGGTGCAGTTGCAGAAACCCTAATCCTCTCGTTGAGGCACCTTAAGTGAAAGGATTTAACTAATCTTTGGATATATCAGTGCACCCTAGCCTAGCGCATCTCCTGGTACTCTCAGCAAGCCAATATGTAAAGTTTGAGTTTTTGGTCAGATCTAGGGCTGACCAAGTCAAAACAGCCATGAATTACTCTATGAAGTCAGAGAATAAGTTATATGGAGCTTCTAACTTTAGAGCATGGAAAACAAGGATTGACCTCATCCTTGCCAAGAATAAAGTGATGGATATCGTGAAAGGAAAGATCGTGAAACCAGAGTTTGAAGAAGGGAAAGAGAAGGAACCATGGAATGTTGTAGTGATGGAGAAGTTCAAAGAGGGTGACATCAATGCTATGAGTATCATAGTGGAATCTATAAGAGATCAATTGATACCCTACATCTCCCATCTTGACTCATCGAAGAAGATGTACGATGCCCTAACAATCCTCTTCTCAGTCAGAAACATTGGATAAGTAATGAGTTTGAAGAATGAGCTATGTGACATGAAGATGAATGATGATGAAAACATAACATCATACTTTGTGCGAATCTCTCAGTTAAGATATCAACTACAAGCTATTGAATAGATCATCTCAGAGAAGGAATTGGTAAACATCGTACTCAATGGTCTTCCCAAGACATGGGATGCATTTTCCGCAAGCATGAACACAAGGAAAGAGTATCCTACATTTGAAGAACTTTGGACTTGCTGTGCTCAAGAAGAATCCAGGATCAGTGCAAAAGAGAAACCGCAAAAGAAGTACAATGATCAAGCCTTCACAACAAGATTCAAGAATTTCAGGAACAAAAGGAAGTTTGGTTCAAGGAGGAAGCCAAATCAAGAGAAAGATATTTTCAGAAGTACAATGCTTCAACCATAGAAGATATGGTCACTACAAGAATCATTGTCCTGAGATAAATAAAAGGAAGGGGACACATGAAGCATCAGTTGTCGAAGAAAAGGAACCTACAAAGAAGACCAAGTAGGATGAAAGAGACTTCTTCTTCTGAAGGTAAAAATACTCTTCTTAGTTCTTATACATATCTTGTTTGCATAGTCTCTATACATATCTTGTATATCTATCTCTTAGAAGATAAAATGTTCCAAGAAGAACTATATCTATGGAAGAACAACAAGATAAGGATTTCTATCATTATACAAGAAAGGATGAAATATATCAAACAAATTTTTGGAAGCTATTACAAGATAAGCCAAAATCATAATCAATCTTGAAGAAACCTAGAAGAAAGAAGTCAGAAATCAAGAGAAAATTGGAGAAAGACTTATGACGCTTTGAAAAAGGGAATAAGAATGCAGATGGATGTGTGGACTCTCCTATATGGAGGGAGCCGATTATATATCACCATAAAGAAGAGCATGCATTCATACATGAAACAAGGATTAGGAAGGAGCTAATCCTACGATCCATTGAAGATAATGAAGTATATATCCATGGTAGAAAACATGAAAAGCAGTACGTATTCAGTTCGACCTTAGAAGAAGTCTTCTTCGAAGAGAAGCCTTAAAGTATCCTTGGTTTTCCATCCACATCTGTGATCCTAAATAAAAGAAAGAAGTGGAATATTTAGGGCATGGAATCTATAATAAACTCCATGGAACCAAGAGCTAAAGAGAAACATGAGGAAGAACATGAAGATTCCAAGAAATAAGAGAAGCCTGAACAATCATTCATTGTATTGAGAATCACAATATTACCAACCTAATATGAAGGCAATCAAGCAGAACTGAAAGTTGTAATGAAGAATAGTGTACGGAAGACTTATGAATGAAAGCATTGCAAGATCCAAAACTAGAGGTTCTCCCAGATGGAGAGAGAATACTATGATGATTGCTCGTTCCAATAAACCAAACATACCTCTACATGAGTCATTATATCATCCATGGGTTGGAGTGCTACATCAAGATGAATGCAAAGACTGTTCTCCAGAGTAATTGAACAAAGAGCGTATGAAGAGCAACCTCAAGACTTTGAGGCATACCAGAAAGAGACCCTTGTATGCAGATGGAAGAAGATAACTTGGTGGAGAACCTCCAGTGCACAACNCCAAGAAATAAGAGAAGCCTGAACAATCATTCATTGTATTGAGAATCACAATATTACCAGCCTAATATGAAGGCAATCAAGCAGAACTGAAAGTTGTAATGAAGAATAGTGTACGGAAGACTTATGAATGAAAGCATTGCAAGATCCAAAACTAGAGGTTCTCCCAGATGGAGAGAGAATACTATGATGATTGCTCGTTCCAGTAAACCAAACATACCTCTACATGAGTCATTATATCATCCATGGGTTGGAGTGCTACATCAAGATGAATGCAAAGACTGTTCTCCAGAGTAATTGAACAAAGAGTGTATGAAGAGCAACCTCAAGACTTTGAGGCATACCAGAAAGAGACCCTTGTATGAAGATGGAAGAAGATAACTTGGTGGAGAACCTCCAGTGCACAACAGAAGTGTGGGGAAGATTCTCTATAACAGAGATATTATATCAAAATTATTACTTAGTAGATCAGATCTCATGATGACAGAATAAGTGCCACATGGATATGTTCCAGTGTTCCAACAATGATATACTTTATTGATCAAAGCTACATGAAGCCTTTAGAGAAAACCAGTTCTTCAGAACGAAGTACATTTGAAATCAAGCATTACAATATCCATGATGAAGTTCAAAAAGGAGAAAGAGGTTCTCCATTACATATCTCCACAGATGAGCAGATAAGCAGACATTTTGGTAAAGCTTCTATCCAAGATAAAAGAGTTTGCGTACTCAGGTTGGAGCTCGTGGATACGACTTCCTTATTGAAAAAGGAAGAGATGACTCCTAGGTTGGGAGGGAGCACTAATATGTATTGATTCATGGACAATCATTTTTTAGTTTGAAAAATGGTCCAGGATGACCAGTTTCCTTTCTATTTCGGAAAGTGGATTGAGATTTCTGACGAACAACGATTTCCCATTGTGGTTAACATGGGAAATTGGTCCAGATTGATGATGTATCATAGACAATGACTTCCCATTGGTGTTAACATGGGGAGTGGTATAGGGTAGTCTCTCCTCTTGAGGGTTACTCAAGAAGACTGGCCCGCCTGACTAAACAATGATTTCTCATTGTGGTTAACATGAGGAATGGTCTGTTTTGGAGGTTGATACATGATGGTATTTTCCTCTTGTGGTTAACAGAGGAAATGGTCTATACAATCATTCCTTAGGGTTTATACATTCTCTCTAGGGTGCACTTTGATTAGTGTAGGAGGAATGGCCCAGGGTGAGGAATGGTTCAGGCTCAGCAATTAGGGACAGGCATTCCTTAGTGTTTATACATTCTCTCCAGGGTGCCCTTTGATTAGTGTAGTAAGAATGGCCCAGGGTGGGGAATGGTCCAAGTTTAAAAATCAGGACAGTTATTCTTCCTTGCTTGAGAAGAATAGTCCAGATAGATCATCATTGATGTTTTAGCTTTTGAGGGAAGATATTCTTTCAAATCTCACAGATGTGAGTGAAAGATTGGCCCAGATGATTCAGTTTATATCATAACAATGTTTCTATTCAGGTTGATATCAGATTATTGTTATGAAGACTGCATGACAGTAGATGTATACTACTGTGGTGGATGTGTTCCACTAATTGTGACTATACATTATTGATCAAGTACTTGTGTGCTACTTGGTGTGTTAGTGTACCAGTGGATTGTAGTTATGTACTACTATGGATAGACATAGTCGTGTTCTATTTTGTTCTGATTTCCTTAAATACTATCAGCAATTTATTGGAAATAATTGTCAGCCAGGAATGTTGAACAGATATTTTCCAGACAAAAAATGGTTCAGAACATTTACTCTTCTAGATTAGAAGAATGGCTCTTGTATCACTCTGTGAAGTGAGCATCATGTCTGATTACTCAGATAGAGTATGGTTTCAAGAGATGATGCAGTTGATGATGATGATGGTGCTCATGATCTAGTCATGATCTAGTCTATATAACTATGTTGATGCCACCGGGTGAATGGTATGTTTTGTGCTCAAGACCATTACCTGTAATACCTCCCTAGCTAGGAGGGAGTGTTGATATTATGGTAGCTGCGGGAGGTATTTACCTCCATGTGTAAACTTGACGAGAATAGAATACCCTGGGAAG
>JASDQU010240725.1:0-48753 GCA_032191745.1 Picea mariana
TCAATCCTTTTCTACATTATTTCCAGAGAAATACCTCCACCACCATAAAACCTAGCACACAAAAGGGTGCTCACAAACCCTAGAAGACTAGTGCCCAAGAGAGGTGCACACTTTTTCCCAAGAACAAGTACTTGCTGAAATTTCCAAACTCACTCTTGTGTTTTTTTGTTTCCTCAATGAGTAATTTACCTTTATTTATATTATACTGAGCCTATCAAAAGTAGTGTCTATTGGCACAACAAGGCCGAACTTAATAACTCACGATATAATTAATAATTACCATACTAATTATCTTTTATATTAATTATCTTTCACTTTATGGCGGGGCCGACCTGTACCCTTTACAACACAAATAAGGTTACAGGTAAGTCTGACTCTTGTACAATATATCAAGGGATCTCATACACCCACCAATGCTCAACCATTAGGGGCACATCCATCTGTGCTCAACCAAAAGGATGTCCACATCTCTATCTCACTACTTCTCATAGGAGAATCACACTCACTAGTGCTCAACCACTAGGATCACGTTCACCTGTGCTCAGTCACAAACACAACCAAATCAACAGATCTCTTTCTCACTGTGTCTCACTGGAGAATCACACTCACTAGTGCTCATACACCCACTAGTGCTCAACCACTAGGGGCACATCCATCTATGCTCAACCACAAGGATGTCCACATCTCTATCTCACTACTTCTCATAGGACAATAACACTCACTAGTGCTCAGCCACTAGGATCACGTTCACCTGTTCTCAGCCACAAACACATCCAACTCAATAGATCTCTTTCTCACTGCGTCTCACTGGAGAATCACACTCACTAGTGCTCATCCACTAGGATCACGTTCACCCGTGCTCAGCCATAGGCACATCCAACTCAACATATCTGTTTCTCACTATGCCTCACATGAGAATAATATGGAGTATCACATCATCTCAACTCTCTGTAGAGAGGAGACCAATACACCGTTTCATATCCGTATCAGTGAGAATGACACACCCAACTCATGGGATTCCCCACACATGGGAACACAACATTCCATATCCGTCTCAGAGAGGAACCACACACCCATCTCATGGGCTTCCCCACATAAGGGCACACAATATTCCATCTCCGTCTTAGAGAGGAACCACACACCCAACTCATGGGATTCCTCACCCCACACATGGCACACAATGTTCCATATCCATCTCAGAGAGGAACCACACATCCAAATCATGGGATTCCTCACCCCACATAGGGGCACACAACATTCCTTCTCCATCTCAGAGAGGAACCACACACCCAACCCATGGGATTTCTCTCAGGCTAACTCACTCATTCTATTTTCTGGAGGATGTCTCACGTAGCTGTGATCATCAATAGTAGGGTGCGAGGAACAATGTCTTAGCAAAATTTCGAAGCAATAGTTCAGAGAGGATCCCATCCATAGAGTCTTTAAGCTAAGGTATTTTCTAATCCTAAACCACACTTATTGTGTAAAAAACAATTGACCAACATGTGCATAACTATCTCATGATTCTTTAAGCATAAANAGAGAAAACACTTGGACAAGACCATCCTCTACTTTGCAAATTATCCCAGGTAATAATTTTTTTTCCCACAAATAACTAGGTGAAATATTTTATTTTGGGTGCAAGGTCCCAAGTCCACAATTTATTCCACCATCCACTAATGGGCCAGGGCCAAAGTTTTGATGCTAAGGTATTATAGACATTTCTGTTAGTGAGAGTGCCCAATCTATCTCCCTTGATCTATTTTAGCTCATCAGGTCCGTTGTGCAATAAGTCCCATTCTATCACCTGTTCTCTCATGAGACCAAGGTCATCACTTGCTTTCCACCGAGCGCAGATCGTTCCTGGACGAAACGATCCTCTGGCCTGAAAGAGATAGTAAATGTTTCTCTGCTTTAATGAAGCTAGGAGTTCTTGAGAGAGAAGAGAGAATTTCCCAAGCCCAAAATATTATCCTTGCCAATAATTACCGAATGGCCAGATCCGAGACTCCAACTTAGCCAATGAGTTATTACATTTATAGACTTTACTAGGTTTCTCTGGGTCTAAGAGGAATTTGTAGTTCTTTGAGTGGTTGATCTTAGCCATGAAAACACCGAGCTATATGGAAGATATTTTTCCTTTATGACCCTATGCCAAATGCCATCCTTCATCAGAACTTGCCACAAGGTGTTTTCTGCCAACGATCTATTTAAAAGGTAAATGTTCCTTATTCCCCAACCACCAAATATTTTGGTTTTGCAATGATCTCCCATTTGCAAAGACAAATATGTTTTTTAACACTACTACCCGACCAAAGGATGTTGAACATCAATTGTATGATCCTGTTGAGTATTGATGCCGAGATACTTTCCAAAGCCATCTAATAAAAAAACATTCTCTCAAGTACTACCTTTATAAGAATGAAGAAAACTCCTAAGGAAATCCATCGGTTGCACCAATGGCCCATTCATTTTTCAAACTTTACGATTAGCCAATGCCAATATTCAACCTTAAAATTTACAATATTGAGAAAGTAACCAAGATACCTAAAACCTTCAGTTAGATCTGCAAACTTGTATGGAAATATTTCCTTGTAAGACTCTAACTCCTCCTGTTGAATTCTAGAATGATGTAAAGTTGAATTGAACGGGTTCACCATCAGTATTGTTGCATTGCAGAAGAATTTTAGTATGTTATTGATCTCCTTCCATCCCTGTAGTGAAGCCCTATTCATGATGAGTACATTGTCCTCAAAAAAAGATTGAGGATATTAATTATTCAGAAGACTTTGACTCCCGTCAACTTCCCTTCAGCCTGTCCTTTCTTGAGGAGTAAACTGAGTCCTTCCATCACTAAAATACACAATAGGGGGGATAATGGAAAACCTTATCTTAAAAATATGCCACTCTTGAATAAAGAAGTAGTCCTCTCGTTAATCAAGACTGCATATGAAGTAGTGTTAACACAACTCATTATCTAGTTTGTGGTCGAAAGATAAAAACCTATTTGTAGTAATGTCAACCGCAATAAGTCTCAATTAATACACTCATTATCCTTTTGTAGATCAAGCTTCAAAATCATGGCCTTTAATTTTTCAAACTTATACTATGGATACATTCCTGTGCAGTTCCAATTGCATCCATGTTCTGTCTACCCTTTAGAAAACCCAATTTCTCTCTAGAAAGAGATTGATAAAGAATAGGTTTAATCCTGTTTGTGATGAGCTTTACGATAATTTTATAAGACAAATTACACAGGGCTATAGGTCTGAAGTCTCCAAAATAATTAGGCTTGTTGAATTTTGGAATCAGATCAAGGAAGGTTGAGTTTAAGGATCTAATCACTTCACCTCTTCACCTGGATTCTTCAATCGCCTCTAGGAGGTCATCCCCTACTAGTTCGAAAAAGGAGATGAAGAATTCGACCATCCACCCATCAGGCCTCAGAGTCTTGTCCTTGGAAAAACGTTTTAGGAAAACAAATAATTCCTCTTTTCTATAGGATTTTTCAAGTACTTGAGTATCCTCCTCATTGACTATGTGGGGAAAGAGAAAAGCTATGCTTACCTGATTCGTAATAGTGTTTTCTCTCATGTCTGCATAGAAATTTTTGAAATGTCTAGTTGATTCTTTTAAAAGTGCCTCCTATCTAGAATGAACCAGGCCATTTTCATCTTGGATCTCTCAAATATATTTATGATTCCTTCTGTGACTAGCGAACTGATGGAAAAATTTGTATTTTGTTCTCCACTTTTAATCGAAATTGCTCTGCTCCGCTGTCTCCATAGCTCCTCTTCTGCTTGAAGAATCTTATTGCATTCTTCCTCTAGTGAATTTATATGATGATTTGCATCTGATGACATCAATCCCCAATATTTCTCATGATAGTAGACCTCAAGGTCCTCCTCTAGCTTATCTAATTTTAATTTCTTCTAGATTCTTTGATCTTTAGCCCACAATTTTACTTGTTTTTTTAACTTTTTCAACTTCCATACCAATCTTCGCTATCCCGCTATTTCATCCAATAATGTCAGGTCATTCCAAACCTCTTGTACTATATGAGTGAAATCCTCTTCCCCCATTCAGAAAGGGTTTAACTTGATTGGATATGATGTAATATGATGATTGTTGTCTAGTTGAAGAAGAATGGGGGCATGGTTTGATATGTAAGGGTAGGTGACCCGAGACCCATGTCTGTCGATAGTGGAAATGAGATCCTTCAACAAAAATACCCAGTCCAGTATTTTAGAGATTCCTTCTCGTCCGATTCTACCATTCCACCACTTGGGTACAACTTCATCTAGTATGATGTCGACAAGATGATTCCCTAAAAAATACCCTTGAAAAACCTCGACATCGGGTCCAATTTCGCTGAGACACCCCAAACCTCTTCAACCTTGAATGTGAAGTTTAAATCCCCTGCTACAATCAAATATTTGTAGGCTAACATGCCCCTACTGACCACCTTGTCCCAAAACGTTTTTCTCTCTGTACAAGGTCCATAAACGTTCAAAAGGGAGATATTCCTTTTATCCTCTAAACAAGTACCTGTCATAAAAATACCACCACAACTTAAAAATGGTGCGAGGTCATATTTGTAAGGATCCTGAGCCACTAGAAGTCCCCTAGATTTTCCAACTGAACTAACAACACAATTCAACCAGGTTGGTCAAAAAGTATTCATAAAATATCTTGCTTTATTCTCATCTACCAAATTTTCTTGAAAGAAAATAATATCAGGTTGAGTTCTAGAAAGTAATCTATGAAGGGAAGCCATTTTTAGGGCCCCTCCCACCCCCCTGATGTTTAAGGAGAAAATAATCATGATTTTTCCATGGCTAGGGACTTCATGCCTCTAAGCACCCCATTATCAGAGATGATGGAATTTTGAATATAAATAGTGGTAGAAAATGAACCTTCTTTCCTACGAGCACTCCTGGTTTTTATTGGGGAGATCTCAATCCCCAACTCCCTATACCAAGAAATTTCCTTCCATGTTTTCTCCCCATTATGTCCCACCAGCCCAACATCACTAGGATGCCCCTATTGCCTAAAGAAATTTCTCCCCTGGTAGGTGGGAAGTGGAATAGGAGTTGTGGTCTCTCTGTAAGAAAGAACCAGGGTATCAAGAACCACTCCTAAAGAATAGTGATCAATCTCAGACTCCCTAAAGCCCGTAATAATGCAACTTCTCCCCGCGGGCTCCATGGAAGGTCCCTCTTCCCCTGTGGGTCCTTAGAGGGTGTTTCATTGGTCAAAGTCTCCCCCCCGCCCTGGATAGAGGTGTCTAACCCAAGAGTCTTTAACCCCCTTGGGAAATCTTAGTTCTTTCTCTGGAGATGTATGCAGGAGGGGCCTCAACTTCCAAAATGGAGGTAGGATCTAGAGAATCACATTCCTAGGCCAAAAAAGAGTAATATAGAGAGGGATAGTGATTTGTTAACTTACAGTCTATTGTGACTTGTGGCGATGGTGACCTATCCTCCTCTTCAACTATGTTGAAATCTCCTTTCTCATACGATTCCACCCCCGGGGAGTCATAAAGATGCACCTTTACGATCATGGATGCTTCCGACTCCTCCTCCACCACAAAACCCTGACAATCCCTCCGCAAGTGACCAATTCTTCAACAGATGGAACATCTAAAAGGGACTCCTAAATTGTCCAGTTTTTGACCTAGTATTCTCCCCCCTACAATCTATCTCAATAGACTCCAATAATCCACAGTGAATATCTATTTCCACCAAAACCTTTCTAACACATTTATCAGGCACCTTAATAGCTGCTTCATTCACTTTTATGAAGAAACCTAGCTCATTTCCAATGGATTCCGAAGCCTTGGCGTTCCATAGTTGTAAAGGTAGTCCGGGTAATAACACCCAAAGGTGACGAAATTGGAAGTATTATGTTACTGGTTTAAAACAAACCCTCCTGCATTTTAACATGAGGATGATGCCATTGATAACCCACAACTTGTCTAAAACAACCAGAGTATCTTCTAGGCATTTGAAGATGAAACCAAACCAACTCCTGGAAAGAGTCATAACTTCTATATTTTACCCCAGCATGGAAGCCCATGTAGAACTCACCTAGACTGGTAATTTTTTTTTGCACAAGGTTCGATAAGAGAGACACCCCAACAACGCACAAAGGTCCAAATTGTAGGAATTCTCCAGTCCAATGTCACCACCAAGAACCATCCTACGTTTTGACCAGTTTGGTTTCCACACTTACAATGAAGGGTGCTTCCCTCCCCATGCTCTGTGAACTCTCCTTCCCAAGCGTCTAGGATGAATAAACCTCCCTGTAGTGTCTTGTCGACCCACATAGTGAATTGTAAAATATTTTTGGCAAGGTGACCACCCTCCAGGGAAAAGAGGAGTGTCTTTCTGGGGAAGTGATATGGGATCACCTCTTGTTGCAGATGATGGCTCTTAAATGAGCTCTGCATTTGAAACTTTTTTTATTTCACCACTAGCTACAACTCTCAACTCATCAACTGAGGCAAACAATACGACTCTATTTCAAATGGTCTCATCATCCACACCCATGAGTGCATTGACCTCAACTTCCATCCAGAAGCTTATCCACCCTATAGGTCCCTGCCACCTTACGGTCCTTCTGACCTTCCCAACTAGCAGTGAGTCTCGACCAGAGTTTTTAGGAGTTGACTATTAAATATTATGTTCATGATTTCGTTCTCGCGAGTTTCACTAGTCACTTCAAAATGTATCTATACCATCCATGTAATAAATAATGCAGAACTTCCTCTCCACCATTTCAGAGCTTCCTCCCAAACATCCTATTCTAACAAATAACAAATCTTCCTCCAATGCAAATCTTCCACCATTGATAGACATATTCTAAATAATAACAGAGATTCCACCATCGTTTTGTGTACATACCTATGTCTGCCATTGAATATACCTGGTTTGCTTAACCCTTCTTTCATTATTATCAATATCTCTTGCTCACATTTATCATACCATAGAGTACGTCTGATCTAGGTGTATATTGGTGGCCACCCACCTATTCCAACTAGCTCCTCTTGTTAGTTTTTAGTTCAACATGTTCTTCTGTAATTCTTTGTAATTGTGGGTTCTACACTTCTATGGTTGTCTTAATCCCTACACACATTCTAGGTGGATACTGGTGGCTTCCCACCTAATCCAACTGACTTATTTTGTATGTTTTCATGTCAGCACATCTTTCTGTACTTCCAGGTCCGTTTTGGGTCCCTAAACAATGTTTTTTGGCATGCCACAATCAAACTATAGACATACTCAGATTTTGATGAAATAATGCGTATTTCTCGAAAATACCTTTCCAACGGGCTATCACGCACCTAAAACAAAGATCGTATGCAAAAGTTACGACCCCAGGAAGTTAATGTACTAACTTACCCAAATGGGGACCACATGACTTTTGGCGTTTCATCTCCTAGGGTTAGGTTTTTTGATGTATAGGGTTTTGGCATTCATGTTTATCATAAAAAGGAATTCAGAGCCTTATTGTAATCATATTCTTGCAAATGATCTTAGCCATCACATCTCTTCTCAGAGATAAAGCTCCCACCATTCTAGCGAGTCTTGCCCTCTGTATTTTTGTAGGTTCTTTACAATTATTTCATTAATAGAAATAAAGTATTGCTGCATTTCTCTATTTCTGGAAATTTTCATGAGTACTTCATTGTTATATATCTTCTTTCATTTCATTCCAAAAATAATTCGGATTAGTGGTATCAGAGCAGGTTTCTCTTGATATTTTTTCAGCACATGTCCTCGATGAGGTCCGAGTATAACCAGTTGGGTCTCAAGCTTGTCTCTCTTGAGGACAATCACTCTCGCACACCAAAGAAACACTCGATGGTGGTAGAAAAGAAAAACGATGGAGCATAATATTCTATTAACATGTTTCTTGAGAAATCTCTCGCGCGACAGAGGGACAAAATGATGGAGAATTTTGCACACATCCTTCAATGCCTGTTGATAACAACAGGTGAATCTTCATCAAGTGACCATTTTTGAGGAACCTCTCCCTTAAAGGTATAAGTTGATTTTGATATTCCCATATTTGAAGGTTAGACAGATGTGGATTCCCTAGAAAAATGGTCGAATATATTAAAAGGTTATTTCTTTTTTCAAAATTTTTCTAACAGGGAAAAGATCACCTTCGCAATCCTCAAGGCTCTCCCCCATGTCAAACATTGGTGGGAAACCTACTAGGAGAAAATTTCCACAGAGGAATTTAGAATATATGGAGTTGAGCCCACTTGGGGATTTTTTGTGGATGCGATCAAAGAAAAGTATTATCCTATTGATAACTATGAAGACCAGTACATGAGATGGAACACACTGCGGAAAGAGAATAACCAAACAGTGTCAGAGTTCACAAATACTTTCCATACCTTACGAACCAAGTTGGGTATCAAAGACATTGAGCGGAATCTAGTTTTGAAATACCGTGGGTCTCTACATAGGTTTTTCCAAACCAAAATGGATTTCCTAAACATCTCATCATTGGGAGCTGCCTATCGATATGCTGTCAAAATCAAGCAGAAATTTAGGCACCAGAACAAATGGGAATTAGGGTCTGTAAATATGCCACAACCAAAGCATGGTAAATATGCCCCTAACCAACAACCTCTGGGCAACCAATCCAAGGCACATGATAGGAAGGGTAAAGGAAATACGAAGAATGACATTGGGAAGTGGTGTGACTTCCACAAAATTCCTCGGCATAACACCAATGGATGTCACTCGAAACAATCATTGGTGGCTGAGGTCAAAGAAACAGAGTTGACCCTTGATTCAGAATCCGATCCATAAAATATTGAAAAAAAGAAGATCATCAATGCAGATCCCACTGCTATTGTCATGATCACAATAATTCAACCAGAAGAATCAATATATCTTGAAGAGGTGGAGTGCCTCTTCCATTCACAGATATGGGTGAAGGGGACCCCGTTGATTTTCATTTTTGATAAGGACAACCAAAAGAAACTCATCTCAACTAAGGTCATCAAACAATTGGGGTTGTCGAAAACACCACACCTAGAAATATACAACATCGGGTGGATTCACTAGGGACAAGATCTTCGTATCAACCAACAATGTCTCCTGTCCTATGGCATCCATACCTTCAAGGATGAGGTAGTGTGTGATATTTCACCTCTTGATGTTTTTGATGTTGTTTTTGGGCAACCATATATGTGGAAACGTCATGTTGTCTATGAGTCTAGACTCTGTAGTGTCATTATTACTCTGGGAGGTCAACTCTATAGGATACTAGAGGTAGTTCCAACTACTGATCCACCAAAACAATGCTGCAAGGTAATCTCTCATACTGGAAAATTCACCCTCTTAATAGTCTGTTAAAAGGATGCACAAAATACCGCTACAACCACTGCAGCCTCAACACTTTCTATCCAACAAAAATAGATTGTTGAAGAGAAAGAAAATATTGTTTCTTCACCTACAATGGTGCCTACACAATGCCTCATCAAACCCAGATACAACAGGTTGGTGGAACAGATTCAAGCTCGTCAGCAACAGGTTTGTGACAGTCTTCCACATACAAAGAAACACAACTTATCCAACAAGGCAAGAAATCACCAAGATTCAGATTCAGAAAATGATTTCCCCTCTTCCCTGGGAACTCAACGCAATGGATACCATTGCTTCCTAAGGGGGGCGGACTAATCCAGGTGGATATTAGTGGCCACCCACCTATTCCAATTGGCTCCTCTTGTTAGTTTTTAGTTCAACATGTTCTTCTGTACTTCTTTGTAATTGTGGGTTCTACACTTCCGGGGCTGTCTGAATCCCTACACATCTTCCAGGTGGATACTGGTGGCCTCCAACCTAATCCAAATGGCTTATTTTGTATGTTTTCATGTCAACACATCTTTTTCTGTACTTCTAGGTCCATTTAGGGGACCTAAAGAATGGAGTGCCATAGTAAAACTGTAGACAAAGTCAGAGTTTGATGACATAATGCATAGTTCTCGAAATACCTTTCCAATGGGCTATCACGCGCCTAAAACGAAGATCGTATGCAAAAGTTACGACCCCAGGAAGTTAATGTACTAACTTACCCAAATGGGGCCCACATGACTTTTGGCGTTTCATCTCCTAGGGTTAGATTTTTTGATGTCTAGGGTTTTGGAATCCATGTTTATCATAAAAAGGTCTTCAGAGCCTCACTTTAATAATATTATTGTGAATGAGCATAGCCGTCACATCTCTTCTCAGAGATAAAGCTGCCACCATTCTAGTGAGTCTTGCACTCTATATTTTTACAATCTCTTTACCATTCTTTCATTAATAGAAATCAAGTATTGTTTTATTTCTATGTTTCTGGTAATTTTCATGAGTACCTCATTGTAATATCTTTGCTTTCATTTCATTTCGAAAATAATCCGGATCAACGTCAAAATTAATGGATACTTTTACTCGTTCGTAATGTTTTTTTTAAACGTTTGTTGTTTATTTTATTTTTTTAAATAAAAAAATATTTTCACATGTTATTTAACAAAAGTTTGATATGTTTGATATATATGGATTTTGGCATTATTTATATAATAAATATTTTTCTAAAAAATTAACTATCTTATAATGGTTGAGTGAATTGGTTTGCATGAGGTGTACTAGTTATGCAATGACTTATCATATTTATTCACTATCACATTTGGGTAAAATTGACGTTAATTTTGACAGAAGCTCTTCATGTTGTTTTTGGCCTTGTAATTTGTTGTAACAAAAAAAAAAAACTCACCAACGTCGTTTTTTTGATACTTATAAATGTCATATAATCATGAAGGGGTTCGATACTTGATTTTGTGTTTATATATTTGACTAAGTTTTGACTTTTGAATAGTGCTTGAACAAGCATTGCTTTATCAACATACTAGATGATATTTTATCCATGTTAAAATGTTGATATATTGATGTATAAATGTTGATTCCATAGCATAAACATCATTTTGAGGTAGGGCCTAGGTTTAATGTGCCTATTTTTTTTTTAAGGTAGGGCCTTAGTGTAATGTTCCTAAGTCTAACGAGCCTATCTAATATGCATCACACATATATTCTCTTTCTACCAAGTGGACTCATCTCACATACTCAACGAAATGGAACATATGTCAATATCATGTATCACTAAAGGGGACACACATGCCACATCATTAACACGTCACTATATGCATGTGAAAATAGGCTTTCCCATAATGGATGACTCTCCTTTGCTTCAATTTCAAGGGGGACATGCAATATCTTAACATTGCTTCCATTTCATGAACATCATTTTGAGGAGGAACATATGATTCTTATGAGGAGATTACTCATCTCTCAAGGTGCAAATTAGGAATATGCTAGTCTATAGTGATTACATAATGAGTATATAGAGATTACAATTTATTAGGGGTATGTGGTTCTATCATGATTATGAGGTATATAATTAAGAGGTTATATGGATAAAGAATTAAGAGGTATAGATAGGTTATGGGGTTTGTGGGGTTATATGGTTCAAGGGTTATGTATGATATGCGTTAGGGGGCAATAATGTAGTGGTTAGGTATTAATGGATTATGAGTTAGGGTTGGGTTAGTGGAGTTGTTATCATTAAGGGTTAAGTAAACCTAGTAGTTTCTCGGGTTATAATAGCTAGGAGTTAAGGTCAATTAAGGGCTAGTAGGATTATAATGGTTTTGGGTTAATTTTTGTTTGAGGTCAATGGGGTAATGAGTTTGATGGGTTATGTGTTAATAATAACAAAATCTATGGCCAAATTTATGCCATGGAGCCAAATATTCTTTGGTATACCTACAATCACTCACATGAAGGAATAACAATGACATATATATAGCTAAGCAAACTAAGACATCTCTATCTCCTACATGCATTTTCAAAAAACATACCACATGGAATAACTCCACTATAATGATCATGATATAGGAATATAACATATGTTAATGGAGTGACATAATAAGTGGACAAACTCACCTTTCCAGTGAGTTCAATTTTTCATGGTGAGAAAAAGTTCCCTTATGATCCACTCATTTTTTTTGAAATTCTAATAATCTAGGTCTTCTTAAAATGGGCTAATACCCCTAAGGACAAAGTTCCATGGTCAAAATTCCCACCAATAAAGTGTAATTATAAATTTAGGCAAGATTCCTATTGGATTTGGGGAAGAATTTTGATCAAAAGAAGGTTGAGTTCATCCACCTATTAACTTAATCCTACATTAATAGTATAAATTAATTAGTTAATTAATACAAAATAATATAATAAATAAATATAAAACTAATGATATCATAATAAAAAAAAAAAAACAAATATTATATGTCATATGTTATATGAAATACATGGGTGCTTACAAGAAGTTGGTGGTAATAAAAGTGGCAATGGGGTGCCCAAGAATGTGCTCACACAAGAATGCACACATGTTCCTAATAATAGGCTCATGTTCCTTTTCTTATAGCTTTGGGCCCCTTCGAATCATCACATAGGTTGACAACTATCCAACCAAGTCATGTCTCTAAAGAACATGTGTGTGATTTAAAGAGTCTGCATGTATTAAAAATGCACACACATTCCTAAGAACATGCACATTCCTCTCTATAGTAATAAAAAAAGGGTTGCGGGTTGTATTTTATTACAAAACGATGAAACACATTTCTATATGAAGGTGGCATGATTTCATGAGAAACTTTGTGCATTTTACCACCATGAGGACATCACCATTGTTCAATTTTTCTTGCATTGATTTGAGGTAAGTTTACTTCTATTTTTTTTTCTCTATTTCTTAAATTATTCAAATTATAAAAATAAATAAAAATTATTTTATTCCTCTTCAAATGAAACAGATAAGTCATAGTATCATGGAGCATGCACTTGACCATAAATTTAACCCACCATCACCAAATCAAGAAAGGCCCAATCTTAACACCCAAACACCATATGAAAATACTAAAATTGGAAATGGCCTTGTGTCATTGAGAAACCTAATATCATATTTTTAAAACATGAGAGATCCCTCATTCCTTTTATTAGATACATCACAAGATACCATTGTATCTTCTATTACCAATTCCCAAGGCCAATTATTTTATATTTTTAAATATAGGGATAGGGTGTTCGAATATTATAGAACAAGGTTATAGAGAAGCCAAGTGAGAGATCTACAAATTTCAAAACAAGATCTCATGACCTTGTTTATTGACCCCATAACTAGTTTCCATTCTCACGTGACAAAGAAATGTATTTGTATGGAATGGTGCACATAACGAAGATTTATAGACCAATGGATGGATATGTGGTTCAAGTTTGTTAACAACCTCCCTACAACAACAAGGAGGTGCCACTATATTTTCATGGAAAATTGTGGGAAAAATTTGTTGTAGGTCACCATGTCAACTACTTTGAGATTGGTGTATTCCAAGCGATAGGTCATGGGTCTACAAAATATTGAAAAAATGTCACGTGACCCATTGAGAGTATCTCACCATCCTAGGAATAGGCCTATCCCATATATTGAATATCCTACCATTTTAGATAACATTCACTAGGCCCAAGCCTCAATTTCCACATTGAGCCATAGATTACTACTACATAGCACATTTATTGCTTTAGCAGGCTAGGAGGGATATTCAAATGATGGGGGGAGGGGGGTTGGGTGTTCAATCCATGCAACAATGTTTATCCATGTGAGGTAATGTGGAAAAACTAGGCATTCTGATCGTAGTCCATGTGATCCTAATTGATGCTCGAGTTTTGGGAAAACTTGTTATGGATTGATGAAATTTATATACAAGTTAGTTTCATGGATGAGGTTAGTATGAAATCATCTCTTTGTAGTTCATTGATCACACACACACACACACACACACACACACACAGACACAGATAATTACAAATGGCTATTTTTCTAGTTTATTAAGTTATTTTTGTAAATATCTAATTATTTCCTACATGCAATTGCTATGATTCAATGATACTCTTGTGTCACCTTAAGATGCATTAGTTATAGTTTCCAACATTGATGTAGTATTTGCAACATATTTCTTGATTGTCATACTTCATGCACAGGTAATTCAATTTCCTCCATTGGTTGCTAATGTCACAAAACATTATAAATACTAATAACCTAATATATATATTTCTCTTACTCTTAAGGTTGGTCACCCAAATCCACCTTGTGAAATGATATTATTTATCTCACTAGTAAGATCTCCTATGATTTTAGTATGTTTTTATTCTTACAACTTGCATGTTACCCTATTAAAATTCTTAATACACATATACATATTTAGGTGGTTAATATCTCTAGTGAAAATTTCACATCGATCATTGTGGTGGTCACATTAAAAAAATGAATAGATAGTTCCACATTCTAAACATATTATTTGTATTTACATATTGAACACAAAATATATTTTTAGTGCATATTACATTGCATATATCACCCAAAACATATCTATGATGACACCTAGAAGACTCCAATGCAATGGAGGTGATTTGACTGATTTCTTCTCTCAAAGAAATCAAATAATAGGTGTAGGTCTCTCTTATGTTAGATGGAATTTTAGCCAACACGCATGTAAGCCAATTTCATGAAATAGAACACAACATTTATAAGTCAAACATGCCCACATATCTAAAACTTGGTCACTTTCAAACTATTATACACTTAAACAAATTATAGGGATGACAAAAGCAATACAAATATAAGAAAATATCATTGCTATGATAAATGAGAATAGGTAGGCACTTTTGTTTGAGATCTATACTGTTGTGTATGTTCTTTATGTTGTGTATGTAGGTCCAAAAAATTCCAATAATAATGTCATATACATTACCAATAGAATCACTAAATGTAGAACCTCAACACCTTAAGCCTTTCAAATAATAACTACCCAAGGATTATGTTAAAGGCTTTGCCACCGTTCACAAAGCAAGATTACACCTTGTTTCCACTTCCACCACTTGTTATTTATACATGAGAATATTATTGAATGCCTATTTTTTATGAATATTAAAGGGCATAATATTATTTTTACTAAGAATGAATTGCAACCATGGTAATCATAGAATGAACAAAAAGGTACCCAATTGTTTTTGGAGGCTTGGAACTATGTGGGATAGAATAACAATGTTGCATCAAAAAAATAAAATAACAATGTAGATCACCATGATAAGGTAACCACTTATATCACCCACATATTTTAAAATAAGGTCACCGAATTCATCAATATATCACATAGAGTGTAGGGTAGATCAGTTTCCCTTGTTTGAAACCTAGAGCATTGTGTATGTCCTTGATGTTTCTTAGTTGAGTGAAAACCATACTACTAATCATCTCATAGAGAGTCATTCTCAATAAAATCATCAAATATAGAAGCCCCAATACCTTAACATTCTCATTCTCAAATAGTAAGTGTCTAAGGATTGTGTCAAAGGCTTTGTCAAATCCCACAAAGAAACAATACATATTTTTACCACCTCCACTACTTATTATTTATATGTGAGAACAATATGTAAATTCCCCCTTTTTATACATATTAAAAGAGTCTTACTAAGGTTTCCTTGTAAGTCATGATCATTATGGAATGTATACAGAGTACCTATTGGGTTTTTATATTCTTTCCAGTGATGGCCGATGTTGAGGTGGATCGACAACAAGTCAAAGTCAAGCTTAGTCGACCGAGTAAAGTTGAAGTTGAAGGTCGAGGAAGTTCGACATGGTAAAGACATCGAAAACAATTCAAAGAGGTCAACCAACATGACTTCAACATGGAGATGTATGGTGAATGACTGAAGACCAAATGAAGGCTGACTGGTAGTCAACTGGTAATACGACTTGCAGTCAATTGTAACAAAATCTCGAGATTTGTAGTATTTGTAGCCAATGATCTACATGGATCTGTAACCGTTTTTGGGTGCCAAGTAATTAGGGTTTTTCCAATTGTAAAACCTATAAAGAGGCATTTTGTAAGGCTGTAAAGGCTAATGAATCAACAAATTGTAGGATAGCCAGTCTTTAGAGAAATATTTATATGTAGGTTGCTAGTCATGCAGATGTAATCCAGATTGGCTATAGGGTTGTTCTTGTGAAGAAAAGAGGGTATGATGTCTATTTTGTCTTAGGCGTGGACCAAGGTTAGACATGTAACCTTTTATTCATATTGAATAAAAAAACAAGAGAGAAAAATGCTCAAGGAATGCTGGTTTTCCCGGTTTGGGTTTCTAGGGTAAAATCTCTGTGTACTGTGTGATTTCTTTGTCATTTACATTCTTGATTAAATTCTTCTTCTCCTCTGCTAGGTTTAGTGTGGAAGTGTCTCTTATTTCCTGACAAGTGGTATCAGAGCCGTGTTATGCTTTGATGAGTTTATCATAGCTTTATTTACCGATATTGAATCTGAGAACTAAACCCTAGGTACAGTAAGAGTTGTAAGTCATAAATTTTGTTAAAGATCATGGTAAAGAATGGCGAACAATTCAATAATAGAGATAAAAAAATTCAATGGCCATAATTTTGAGCTTTGGAAGCTTAAAATGGAAGATCTTCTTGTAGATTGAGAACAATTGAAAATTATTTGTCCAAGTACCCAACCTACAAGAATTTCGACGAAAGAATGGGAGAAACTCGAAAGAAGACCAAGAAGTACGATTCAGATTTATCTTGCAGGTTCAGTATTGTTGAATGTCTCGAGTGAATATTTGGCCAAGAAACCGTGGGACAAGATGGGAAGCTTATACCAGTCGAAATATTTGGTAAATAAGTTGTTTCTCAGAAATAAATTGTACCTTATGAGAATGAGTGATGGTAGTTAGGTGATTGAGAATTTAAATGAATTTAACACCATTTTAATCTAGTTATCATCTGTGGATATTAAAATCACTAAGGAGGAGAAGTGTATAAGCCTATTATGTTCGTTTCTAGACTCCTAGGATAAATTAGTCATGTCTATAGGGAGTGTTGGAACTTAGGTCTACATCACGTCCCTGCCCCTTCGATTCACCTATAATATCTTCTTAAATCTTGATTCTTTGTTTTGTTCTTGCTAAGTTATTCTCCACGTTTTAATTTTTTCTCTTTAATTGATTCTTCGCGCCATATTTTTGTTTTTTTGAGGGGTAATTGCATGTCATTGATTTGGTTTGAAATAAGTGTCATCAAGCTACAACTAATAGAGCATGTAGCAGGTCGACCAAGTCCTTTGTTTTCACAAGAAACATCCAAAAGAAAAACACAACAATTCAAAAGAAGTCAATTTTGGGCTCATATTATGGGAACAAATAGGTTAAAAGTGCAACGATGGAGATCCAATAGGACACTAATATCGATGAATTTAGTTCATTCAAGGTTTTCAACATCACGCGAGGCTTAACAAAAAGAACAGATCTCTGAAGAGATGAAGTGTCGAAGTTCCGGATCCCCGAAATTCCATGCCACTCCGGGTGGTCAGTTATCCAGAAGATATCCATACTCTACATTTAGAAAATCCCGAACCATGAAGTTGCAAAGTATTTAATGTTAAAAATTTCTTAAGACCAAGTTAATTAGTGATAAGCACTAGCTAATCACTCTGGGAGATTTTCTTGCTGCACATCCAAAAACTCCTGAAGCCCAAAGTGCTGACGCACATGACACTCATCCACCAAGACACATGGTAGCCATCTGACACTGACATGTGGCATCCATATGATGCTAACATATGGAATTCATTTCAGGCACCTTGGGGCACATCATCTATTCAATTTCGAGTGACATGTGTCATTCTCCTTTTGGGACACGTCACTTCAGGCCTGTACTACTCTGAGATATTTCCATGCTCTAAATCCAGAAACTCCCGAACACCGAAGTGCTGAACCACCAAAGTCTCTAAGTGACATCAAGATTCCATGTCACTCTAGGCCCATACTACTCCAGGATTTTTTAACCTCAACATAGACCGAAATCGCCNTCTGAAGATCCCAAAGTCCCGAATTGGAACCATCACTAAAAAGGGTTAGAGGAAATCTAAAACTGGCAGACTAAGAAAAATCTAGCAGGAGCGCTAAGGTAGCAGGATCCCTTAGATCACAGATTTAAAAAACTAATATGTGGCTCACATTCATTTCGGGAATAAAAGACTCCCGAATGTTAATCTCCTATAACAATTCTGAGATTAAAAATCATGGTATAGCTCAAGAAGGAGTTGTCGACACATCCAATCATTTCCAATGGCCTCAAACAACATGAAGACATGCCAATGATCGACACATCACTCATCTCAGTTACTCTGAATCAGTTTCTATCAAAGGCTTAATGTGATTAAACTTATGCATCAGTCTGGTCTACCATCAACAACAATTTTCAGTTATTTAAGTTGAGACATTTCAAGTTAATGCACAATAAGTGGTCATTTGTGTTTGATATGAATCAAATCCCTTTAAATTAAGTTAAGTTTGAAGTATACATCACTGCACCCCAACAATGTCGTATTTAAGTTAGTAAGTTGTTTACAACTATGAGCACATAGTGAAGCCTCAGTCCCAAATGGATGAGAGCCTTTGCAACTCTGATAAATATGCAGTTTTTGTATGTTTTAAGGATCACTTTTGGTGGAAAAGAGAAGGATCAAAAGGGTTAGACCTGCTTACAAGATTGTAAATTTCTCTACCTACTTAATATATGTTGATGGCAATTGTTTTTCTTACTCAAATATGTATGTGTTTAATTCGATCTTGAATGCAAATTCTGTGTTGTGTGCAAAGTACATTTCCTTATTCTTTCAGCCACGATTTTAGTTTATTTGTTCACCGATTATGAAACTTGTTATACAACTATTGTTTAGTGAATATATTAACTAATTAACCACATGTTAGATAATTTGCATCTATATTTTTGTTGAAGTCTTTAGATATTATTTTAAGTCTTTATTTCTCATATCCGAGTGATTTATTGCATTGTTGGCTATTGTCTCCTGTGTGTGTCTTTAATATCCCCAACTGTCCATTAATATCCATACCAGTAGCAAAGGATAAACTACCTTCAGACTATGTGTTTTGTCCAACCAGATCACTGTCTTCCAAAAATCCATTCTTGAGCTAACCCACAAAATCAAATTATCAAAGAATAATATTTCCAAAACTTGAGGTGGCCTAGATTTTCCCTTTAGCAGTTAGGTGTAGAATTTAGGACCAACATCTTCTAGCGCCGTTGCCGGGGAACAGATTAGCGAAATGTATTTCCCTCGGAGAACGACAATGATCATATCTGATCCTTGATACAAAGACCAGACACATTTAGACTGCAGATCATTCACCTGACGACTTCATGGTTAAAGGATATAGTGGGGACTACACAGTTTTAAGAAGTCATATTTTCAAATGGAAAACATATTGGCTTGGAGGTTTGCTCCTTTTAATTTCTCTGTTGTTCCTAGTTTTCCAAATACTATTCCTACTACAAATGAGTGGGGTGATTACTTGCCAATATTTAAAGAAGATAAAGATGATAACCCTGCAGATCATTTGCTTGAATTCCATGAAGTCATGCATCAGTTGGGTATACATCATGAGGATGTATTAATGAATATGTTCATGTACTCATTATAGGGATATGATCTTGAATGGTACCGATCCTTGCTTCCTGCTATCATATCTTCCCTGAAAGAGTTCCATGCAACATTTAGCGATCATTGTAAAGGGTTTTTTTCCAACTGATTTTCTTTTTGAAAATTTATGCGAGGAGTTTGATTTATATATGCATAAGTCTATAGTCATTTCCTCCAGTAATATGAATGAGAAGGATGTTAATGTTAAACAAGTGGAAGAGCAGTCATCCCCTTATGAAATATTCTCTAGTTTTTCTGTTCAGGAGGAAATTTTTATTGATTGTTCTGATGACAAAAAAGCTGATCAAGATTCTGTAGAAACGTTTGAAATTATATCAGATATCTATAACAATGTTTGTTATGATGATATTGATGCTCCAAAATTTGACATAGATTAGGATACTATTATATAGATAATCTCCCAAGGATCTCATGAATTGGAGAATTTTGAAGTTCAAGTTTAAGGAATATTTAAAGACCAACCCATATCTGATAAATCTCCTGATGATGAGGAGCAGAGTTCTACAATGATACAGATGGAACTTCTTAGCAATGAACTAGTCTATGACAGTTGCGAAGCATATGTTTTAAAGAACAATGAAGGAAATACCTTGGTTGACCAACCAAATGGGATGTTGCTGCCAAAAATTGTCTTGACTGAAGGATTTTCAAATTTTTACCATGAAGTGGATATTACACAACTGAAATCATGCACATTCATCAACAAAATAAAAAGCATACAACAAAATTATAGTTTTGAGTATCATATTGAAATAAATATTGATGCTCATTATCAAAAGGCATATGGTTCTCGTGTTTTTTCAGATCCTGTAGCAGTCTAGATGCAGTAAAATTGGATTAAAGAATTTTCTGTCATTTGTTTTGCGAAGGAAGAATTTCAAAACTTTAAGTATGGGCCTCGAGATTGTAAGTTGTTGCTATATTTTTCAGTTCCTACTATCATATTTGTACTTAAAAATGGAGGTCAATTGCATCTTGTTAATCAAATCCTTGTATGGATTCACTAGAAATATGATTACACCGATTACTTTGTTTTTAGTTAAGTAGATTAGTGGTGTGTTGAATAAATCTCATCATTCGATAATTTCATTTTTAGTTTGTTTATACAGTAGATTGGAAATAAGACTTCATATCCCAACAAAGGCATTAGGGTGTAGCTACAGTTTTAAGTTTCATATTGAATAAAGACTCCATAGCACAACAAAGGCACCGGGGTGTAGTTACTGTTTTGAACTCTAGAGATACACGACTGGCAGACATAAACATAGGTAAGAAAAGGAAGGTAGGAGAAAGTTATTGAGAAGTAAGACACTTGATCTACTATTCTTAGCACCTCACAGGGAAGTGTTATCCCCAATTGGGGCCAATGTTAGAACTTAGGTTTACATCACGTCCCTACCCCTTCGATTCACCTATAACATCTTCTTAAAGCCCAATTCTTGGTTTTGTTATTGTTAAGTTATTCTCCACATTTTAATTTTTTCTCTTTAATTGATTCTTCCTGCCATATTTTTGTTTTCTTGAGGGGTAATTGCATGTCAATGATTTGGTTTGAAATTCATGTCATTAAGTTACCACTAATAGAGCATGTAGTAGGTCGACAAAGTCCTTTTTTGGCACAACAAACATCCAAAATAAGAACACAACAATTCAAAAGAAGCCAATTTCAGGCTTAGATTGTGGGAATAGACATGTTAAAAGTGCAACGATAGAGATCCAACAGGCCACTTAGATTGACAGATTTTGTGCATTCAGGGTTTTCAACATTGCGTGAGGTTTAACAATAAGCATAGATCTCTAAAGAGCCTAAGTGGTGAAGTTTTGAAGCCCCGAAATGCCACGCCACTTCAAGTGGTCAGTTATTTAGGAGATATCGATACTCTACATTTAGAAACTCCTGAACCCTAAAGTCCTGAAGTATTTAATGTTAAACACGGATTAAGCTAGAGTTAATTAGTGATAAGCACTGGCTAATCACTCCGAGAGATTTTCACGTTGCACATCCAAAAACTCTCGAAGCCCGAAGTGTTGAAGCACACGACACTCATCCACCAAGACATGTGGAAACCATTTGGTGCTGACACATGGCATCCATATGTCGCTGACATATGGAATTAATTTTAATCACCTTGGGGCACGCCATCTTCTCAATTTCAAGTGACACATGTCATTCTCCTTCTAGGACAGATCACTTCGGGCCCGTACTACTCCGAGATATTTCCATGCTCTACATCCAGAAGCTCCTGACCACCGAAGTGCTGAACTGTTGAAGTCTCGAAGTGATGTTGGGCTGCCACATCACTATAGGCCCATACTACTCCGGGAGTTTTTCAACTTAGCATAGGTCAAAATCATCGAAGGAACGAGCTTCCAAAACCCTTGAAGTCTCGAATTGGCACCATCGCTAAAAAGGGTTAGAAGAAATCTAAAATTGGCAGACTAAGAAAACTCTAGTAGGAGCGCTAAGGTAGTAGGGTCCCTCAGATCACAGATTTTCAAAACTAATCGGAAGCTCACATTCATTTCGGGAATAAAATACGCCCGAATGTTAATCTCCTAGAATAGTTCTGAGATTGAAAATCATGGTATAGATCAAGAAGGAGATGTCAACACATCCAGTCATTTCCACTGGCCTCAAACAATGCACAGGCATGCCAATGATTGACACATCACTCACCTCTGTGACTCCAAATCAGTTTCTATCAAAGGCTCAGTGCAATTCAACTTATGCATCAGTCTAGTCTACCATCAAAAACATTTTTCAGTTATTTAATTTGAGACATTTCAAGTTAATTCATTATAATTGGTCATTTGTGTTTGATATGAATCACGTCCCTTTAAATTAAGTTAAGTTTGAAGTATTCATCACTGCACTCCAGTAGTGTCATATTTAAGTTAATAAGTTGTTTACAACTGCGAGCACATAGTGAAGCCTCAATCCCAGATGGACGAGAGCCTTTGCAACTCTGATAAATATGTAGTTTTTGTATGTTTTAAGGCTCTCTTTTGGTGGAAAAGAGAAGGATCAGAAGGGTGAAACCTACTTACAATATTGTAAATTTATCTACCCATTGAATATATGTTGATGACAGTTGTTTTTCTTACTCAAATCTGTATGTGTTTAATCCAATATTGAATGCAAATTATGTGTTTTTTGCAAAGGACATTTCCTTATTCTTTCAACCACAGCTTTAGTTTATTTTTTCACTGATTATGCAACCTGTTATACAACTATTGTTTAGTGAAGAGATTAACTAATTAACCACTTGTTAGATGATTTGCATCTAGATTTATGTTGAAGTCTTAAGATATTATTTTAAGTCTTTATTTCTCATATAGAGAGTGATTCATTACATTCTTGGCTATTGTCTTATTTGTGTGTCTTTAATATCCACAACTATCCATTAATATCCATACCAGTAGTGAAGGCGAAACTACCTTCAGACTATGTGTTTTGTCCAACCAGATCACCGTCTTCCCAAAATCCATCCTTGATATGACCTACAAAATCAAATTATCAAAGAATAATCTTTCCAAAACTTGAGGTGGCCTAGATTTTCCCTTTATCAATTAGGTGTAGACTTTAGGACCAACAGGGAGTAATACAACGACACTAGCGCTAGAATTCATGGTTTCTTCTCTTCTATCAGAAGAAATGAGAAGAAAGAACATGGAAGGATCGACCAAAGATGCTTTAGTGGTGAGAGGTCGAACGATTGAAAGAGATAAAGGAAAATTATCTAGTAGAAATTCTAAGTCAAAGGGTATATCTAAATCCTCGATTCAGTTGAAAAGAAGATGATGGAAATGAGGTAAAGCTGGGAATTACAAAAAGGACTGTAAGTCGAGGGTGATGGAAGTCAATATGGGATCCAAGGAGAAGGAGTCGACTGAGAGAAATACAACCCTAGATAAGGGAGGTGATGTGTGGCGTCGACCAATACACTGTCATATCAAGGTGTTTGGTTGATCAACTCAGGATCATCCTATCATATGACACCACATAGATAATGGTTCTACGAGTATGAACGATATGATGGAGGTGGTGTTTTCTTGGGGGACAACTCACAATCAAAATTGTTAGTCGAGGAAGAGTTCAACTGATACTGCATGATGGGAGGAAAATAACCCTTCTAGGTGTGCTACACATTCCAGGTTTGGCAATAAATTTGATATCTATTAGTAAGATGAGTGATGTTGGGCTACACACTCTGTTTTAGAAGGATTCGTGCAAGATGGTTAGAGGTGCGATGGTATTAATGAAAGGAGTTCAGTTTGGAACCCTATACAAGTTATTAGGGAATGTTGACTTGATAGGATGAAACAACATTGTTTCCCCTGAATTCGATTTGAATTCAACTCAACTCGATCTGAATCAGGATGAGTCGGTACAAACCAACTCAACAAGACATGATAAAATCAACCTGACCATGCTATGGCATGAGAGAATGGGACACATTAGAGAAAAAGGACTTCGAGCTATCCACAACAAAGGTATGGTCAAAGGTTAGCCTGAATGTGGTTTAGAGGTCGACTTTTGTGAACATTTCATATATGGAAAAAAAGTCGGGTGAGGTTTCCATCTAAAGCGATAAGGGAAAATTGGATTCTAGAATTGGTGCATAGTGATGTGTTTGGCCCAGTTTCAGTGCCTTCACTTGGTGGATCCTTGTATTATGTCTCCTTCATAGATGATTTTTCCAGGAAGACATGGATATATTTCCTAAGGAATATATCATAGGTTTTAGAGAAATTTAAAGAGTTTAAAGATATTGTAGAAAATCAGACAGATAAGAATATTAAGGTGATGAGAACTGACAAGGATGGTGAATTATGTGGAAAATAATTTGATCAATTCTGTAAGAAGTGTGGCATAGAACACAAAAATTGTTGGGTATGTGTTGTATTCTTTGCATGATTAGTAGTTTCTGTGTGTTGCATCGGGGGGTTAGAGGGGGGGCCGCTAGCCCCCCCAAAATTTTTTTTCTGCCTCGGGAAACATGTCACATATATAGGTGGTTTTTCGGCACATGGGATTTTGCCAATGGTTTTCTATTTTTGGTTAAGGAATTAGGGTTGTTGACTAATCCAGGTCATTGGGTTAGGGTTTTGGATGCCATTGGCTCCTATATGTATATTTTATTGTAAACAATGTATCACTATGAATGAATATAGAATATGCTGGTTTTCCCGGTTTGGGTTTCCAGGGAAAAATCTCTGTGTAATGTTTGTATTTGCCATTGTATATTTTCTGTTCTTTTATTGAAAATCTGTTTGCAGTAAATATTGTACAAGGTTAAAATATACAAAAATACCACACCATATACCCCACAACAAAATGGATTTGCCGAGAGAATGAACAAAACATTGATGGATAAGGCAATGATCATGCTCAGTGGTGTTGGGATCACACAAAAATTTTGGGCGGAGGTAGTTGACACTGCAAGATATCTGGTGAATATATCTCTTTCATCAGTGCTAGTCGACATGAATCCACATGAGGTATGGTCAGGTAAGAATCCTTTGGTTGCACATCTCAAAGTATTTGGCTGTGATGCATTTGTGAATGTTCCCAAGGAAAAGAGGAACAAGCTAGACAAGAAGGCATTCAAATGTATTTTCATTAGATATAAAGAAGGAATGAAAGGGTATAAGCTTCGGGATCCTGCATCAAGGAGAATAGTGTACAATTGAGATGTGGTCTTCAAAGAACTCAAAGGTAAGTCCGAGCCTGAAGAATTTGTTCAGAATGAGAATAATCCTAAGATGGTGTGGTTTGAACTAAGGAAGGAAGAATATTATTCAGATGAGTTGATTGAACTTGAGGAAGAGGTGGAACAACATAATTCTATTGTAAGGAGGATAGAAAGAATAATAACACCACTCAAAAGGTATAGTCCACCCGACTTTTGTTCCACATTCGTGCTAACTTCCATCGACGATGAGCCCAAGTTGGTTAGTGAGGTAGTTGAATCAGTAGAGGGTAAACTATGGAAGGGTGCCATGGTCGAAGAGATGGAATCCTTGTACAAGAATGAGACATGGGATTTAGTCAAGTTAACTAGTGGAAGAAATCCCATCGATAACAAAAGGGAATTCAAGAAGAAGATGAATGTCACAGGACAAGTTGAGAAGTACAAAGATCGACTAGTAGTGAATGGTTATTCCCAAGTTGAGGGAGTTGACTTCGGTTAGATTTTTTCTCCCATTGCAAAACTAACTTCCATTAGAGTACTAATGTCTCTGGCTGCAACATTATATATGGAAATAGAAAAGATGGATGTGAAGACAATGTTCCTACATGGGGAACTGGAACAAGAAATATACATGAAACAACCTGAAGGATTTGTAGTAAAGGGAAAGTAAGAGTTGGTGTGCAAACTGAAAATATCCCTCTACAGTCTAAAGCAATCACCAAGGATGTGGTACTAGAACTTTGAAACATACATCCTTAGTTTGGGATTTGTGAGAAGCAAGGCTGATCACTACATATATTCCAAGGAAGAAGGTGGGCGTTTCATATATGTAGATTTTTATGTCGATGACATGCTGCTTATTGGAAACAACATGGACACAATAAAGGAGGTGAAGAATCAACTATCCTCTAAGTTCGACATGAAGGATCTTGGTGCATTGAACTTCATTCTAGGAATGGAGATTAAGAGAGATCGAGCCACTAGAAAGATTTGGTTGAATCAAATGAAGTATATTGAAATAGTTTTGAAATGATTCAACATGAAGGATTGCAAACCAGTGAAGGTGCCAATTTTTGTGGGAGCAAGACTAACCGTTGACCTGTGTGAAAATACATAGGAAGAAATAAAGGACATGGAACATGTTCCCTATGCAAGTGTTGTTGGTAGTCTAATGTATGCGATGGTCTGCACTCGAATATACATTTCCCATGTAGTAGAATTGTTGAGAAGGTACACATCAACACATGGAAAGGAGCACTTGACTGTTGTCAAGAGAGTATTTAGGTATTTATGTGGCATGGAGGACTATTCTATATTCTACACATGAATACTTGGAGGTTGTTAGATTACTGAGAGGTGGGGTGAATCAGTAATATATATTTTTAATCCTTTTAACCACAATATGTAAGTGTTATTTATCTTTATTATCAATATAGCATTATCATCAAATAAGTGCAGAGTAAATAAACCATGAACAAATGAACAATGATACACATACACAATACAACATAATTTTTACATGGAAACCCATTGCGGGTGAAAACCATATAATGCTTTTTCTTATTTGTCTTTAAGAATTACATTCATTGGAAGCACCAACTTCCTTTGTTTTCCAGTTGCAACTGGAAAGAGGCTCCAACCCCCTATTTTTCAGGCTACAATCTGAGGGAAGCTCCAACTCCCCAATTCTCTGGCTACAACCAGAAGGAGGCTACAAACCCCTATGTTCTTTGGCTACAACTGGAGGTGGCTACAACCACCTATCCTTGCCCCATCCAACCACCCTGAAATATAAGTGCCAAATGTAGAAACTGAATAGGTCACTGTCACAACCTGTTTTGTCAAATATGTCACTGTCACAACTTGTTTTGTCAAATATGTTATTGAGAAACCTGTCACTGTATACTCATAAGCCAATCTGATCTGATCACATATAACTCAAACACTATACCACAAGTCCATACCTCAAACCATGTGCTAGAACCTCACTATTATACAACCTCTATCTGTACCAATAACTTCAACAACATACCTCAACCAAAATCCCTCAAACATGAACTGATACTAAACTTCAGTAGATCTGCCTCAGATCAACTCTACATCAAGCCCTAAAATTCCAAGAGGGAATCCAACATATTTACAAGGAAAACCCTCAATTTTATTCATAAATTCAACACTACACATATGAAAACCATACCTTTTTCTTCTTGTAGCGTTCTGCTGCCGCGATTATGTTGTCACGGGTTTGCTGCCGTGCTTTTTCTGCTGTGGTTTTTTTGCTGCACTTGTTCTACTGCGGTTTTCCTGCCCCACTTTTTTTGCCACACTTTTCTCTATCAATAATACCTGCCCAAATAACCTTTCATAAAATATATATTCAATGATATTCAATAGGTACTAGTGGGAGAGCCTTTCTCTCTTATTTATACTTCCATCTAGCTTCCTCAAGGGGTTATCTTTTAACCAACTTAACCCACTTTCCTTCTTTTAGGGCTAACCCATTTCTAACCACTTGTCCACTTAATTTAACCACTTTGTCCACTTAACTTAACCACTTTCTACAAATAGTAAGTTCTCCACTCCTAGTTGCAACTAACTTTATTATTTAATTAATTTATTTTGCAACCACTTTGACTTATCCATAAATAGTAAACTCACCACTTCTTGTTGCAACCACTTTATTATTTTAATACTTTCTCTTTGCAATCACTTTGACTACTTTATTATTTAAATAATTTATCTTTATGCACAACTTCTTGTTGCAACTATCTTTTCTATAATTAGTCAATTCATAACTTCTTTTCCCTTAACTAACTTCTTGTTGCATCCACTTTATTAGTCAACTTCATCTAGGAGCTTCTAGAATTAATTTGACTTCTTTGACCTTGTAGATAACTCGTGAGGGTTCTCCAACTTCACCAGGCCATAACTCTCTAACTATGAGGAGTTATGTGACATTCTGCATATCACCAAAAATGGCATGACATGTACTATCCATATAGAATAGTCTTACCTAAAAATATATTAAACTTCGTACCATTAGACATATATAAAAATAAATTCCCTTAATCATACTATTGGGGTTGCCGAAATTGCTTCAAGGTTGACATCAATGAAAACCAACCCAATTAATAAACAATCTCCACCTTTGGCATTGATGGAAACACTCTGATGCAATACTAAAGTCATATCACTCATGCTCCCCTTGTGACCATCACTCCCCCTGGAACCATTCCTCCACACTCTCTCTCTAAGAATCTAACTCTCTATCTTGCATCTGATAAATCTCTCCCCCTTTGAAATCAATGGCAAAGGTAACTTCCCATCCGTGGCTACTCCCCTAAATGAACTGTCCTTGGGGCTACTCCCCCTAACTGAACTCTTTCTGAACCTGTTCCCCCAACCTCAAATGTACTATGTATGGTGCTTCCTCGTGTAATTATAAGACATATAAGATAAGCATTCAAAAGAATTCATTTGGGAGTAGAAAATACTTCAAGTCTTTGGCGAATGTGCTCAAAGGCTTCCCTTGGATGCGGTTTTGTGAAGATATCTGCAACCTATTCCTTTGTCCCCACATATTCAACTATGATTTTCTTCTCTGCAACCTGTTCCTTTAGAGAGTGATACTTGATTGGAATCTACTTCATCTTGGAGTGCATAACTGGATTCTTTGAGATACTGATAACGCTTGTATTATCACAATATATAGGAATGAGCTCATCATACTCAAGCTCTATATCTATCAAAGTTTGTTTCATCCATAGAACCTATGTACAACATCCTGCTGCTACAATATACTCTACTTCAACTGTAGACAATGATACTGATGACTATTTCTTTCTTAGCCAAGATACCAACACTCACCCAAGTAGAATGTTGCTCCACTAGTGCTTCGTTAGTGATCAATGCAACTTTCCCAATTTGCATCTGTGTAGGAAATGAGTGATATATCCTTTCCTTTTGGATACCATAATCCAAAATTTTGTGCCCTTGAGATATCTGAAAATCCTCTTCACTGCTAAGACACGTGCTTCCTTTGGTGCTGCTTGAAATTGTGCCACCTGTCCAACTGCCCACATTACATCTGGTCTGGATGCTGTCACATATATTAAGCTTCCAATCATTGACCTGTACTACCTCTGTTCTGTAGAATTTGAATCATCATCTTTTCTCAATTTGCAACTTGTTTTCATAGGAGTGTTAACTGGTTTTCAATCTTCCATTTAGAACCTCTTTAACATTTCTATGATATACTTAGTTTGAGAAATAAAAATTCCTTGGTTTCTTTGACATATATGACGACCTAGAAAGAAGGATAGTTCTCCAAGTAATGACATTTCAAATTCATTTTGCATATCCTTTGCAAATTTCTGGATTAACTTGTCATCACCACTTCCAAAAATAATATTATCAACACAAACTTCAATTAATAAAATACTATCTCGAGTTACCTTGATGTAGATGTTGTTGTTTTCACTTCCTTTTATAAACCCTGCCTGCTATAGATATTTATCTAGTCTAGAGTACCATGCTCTAGGAGCCTGTTTTAGACCATACAAGGCCTTGTTCAACCTACACACATAATCTTCATTCTTTTAAATCTTAAATCCTTTTGGTTGTTAAATGTAGACTTGTTCTTTGTAAATGTGTTGAACCTTCACATAATAGATCTAGCTAAACAATAATACACACATTTACAGAGAGAATTGGAGAAAAAAGAAGAAGGAGAGAAAGAATGGAAGAATTCTCATTAACAATTGTGAATAATGAATAATTTACACATGATATACTCTGTATATATCAATGAGTTCGACTTGAGGTGAACCAATGCGCCATAGTGGTAGTATAGAGTGATATGGAGACACACCAACAGTTACGGGAGTGAACTGCCACCTATTCTAGTCTCTCAGGCAGTTACGGGAGTGAACTGCCACCTAGTTGAGTTAACTAGTCAACTAGTCTTCAGTTAACTAACTGAACACAGAGTAGTGAGGAGTTAACTCAGGGAATCAAGGATGATGTGCCACTTTGGTGATGATACCAAGGAAAGGTCAAATTATCATGGTGATGATCCTAATGTTGCATGGTCATGATCCCAATGCAACATCTAAACTTAACTCAACTAGTCAAACTGAAGTGTCAACTGAAAGAGAATATTCTCCAGGTGGAATATTCTCCCCTAAAATATAGGAGTCTGGATAATGACTAATTATGACTAATAAACAAGGAATAAACTTAGGAAAAAGAAATCCTAGGTGTGTGTGAAGTAACTCCAACATTCTTCAAGTTCCCCATTCAGAAAGGCCGATTTCACATCCATATGATACACTTTAATATTCTTGGAGCATGCATAAGCTAAGATCAATCAGATTGCTTCCATTCTAGAAATTGGGGAAAACGTCTCTTCAAAGTCGACCCCTTCAATCTGTGCCTATCCTTTACATACCAATCTATCTTTGTTCCTTGTAACATGTCCATCTTCATTCAATTTATTTTTGAAAACCCACTTTGTGCCAATCACATTCTTGTACATTGGTCTTGGAACCAATTCCCTAGTGTCATTCTTCTCTATTTGATCCAATTCTTCATTCATGGCCTTTTTACAAAATTCATCCTTGCCGACCTCTTCAAAATTGTCTAGTTCAATTGTAGATACGAGTGCTAGGTGCAATTGTTCTGGTGAACAAATTCTTCTCTAGTCTCAACTCCTGCATCCTTGTTTCCGATAATATGATCTGAAGGATGATTCTTCTGTACTCATTTGCTAGGTGTCTTTGGAGGAACTTGCTGAATTTGTTCTTCTACTTCTGTCTGATCTTCTTCATCTTCCCCTTCTTCTTCATCATCATTTTCTTCTTTTTCGTAAACCTGTTCCACTGATTCCTTTTCTTCTTCCTTTAATTTTCATCCACCTGTTTCATCAACTGTTACATTGATGCGTTCCACAACTTTGTTGAGCCTTAGATTGTAACACTTGTATGATTTCCTTGTACTAGAGTAACCTATAAGTATGCCTTTTTCCACATGAGATTCAAACTTTCCCATTCCGCCATCTTCTCTTTTGATGTAGCATTTTCTTCCGAACACTCTAGAGTGCTTCACATTTTCTGGTCTTCCCTTCCATAGTTCATAGGGAGTTTTTCCATTATTTTTTTTGAGCATTACTCTATTTTGAATGTGAACTGTTGTATGCAATGCATGTGTCCAAAAAATATTTGTCAATTGAGAATACATTAACATTGTTTGACCCATTTCTTGTACTGTCCTTTTCTTTCTTTCAAAAACTCCATTTTGTTGAGGTGTCCTATCAACAAATTTTTTTTTTTTATTCCATGCTTGCTGTAGAAATCCATAAATTCCATTGAAGTAAACTCTCCTCCATTATCATAGCTCAAACATTTGATTTTTGAATCCATTTCATTTTCAACCATTTCCTTATAAACCTTGAAGTTTTCAAATGCTTCTGACTTATTCCTGAGAAAGAAAACTGCAGTCATTCTTGTATAATCATCAATTAATAACATAAAGAATTTCTCACCTTTTAAACCCTTTGTTTTAGTTGGTCCAACTAGATCAGTATGCACAATTTCCAGTGGTCTTGTCATTGAGTATTCCTTTGATTTGAACTTGGTCTTTGTTTGGTTTCTTTGTTGACAATGCTTGCATAATGTGTTGGTTGGTTTCGTGATCTGGGGAATTTATCTGACTTCTTCCTTTTTGCTAACTTTGACGAGGTTATTGAAGTTTATCTGATGCATTCTTCTGTTCCATATCCAACCTTCATCTTCCTTTCCTAGACAACACTTTTCATTTCCAATTTCACTAAATACATATATGTTGCTTAAAGTTCTTGCAACTGTTGCAATCGATTTTCTTGAACATGCGTTTCTTATCACACACTTCTGTGAATCAAATGTAAGTTTATGAACTTGGTCACACATTTGACTTATACTTAGAATCTTATGTTTCATATATTCCACTAGTAAAACATTTTCTTCCTTGGTATTCCTGTTTCCAATTTTGACTATGCCTTTTCCAATGATTCTAGCCGAGTCATCATTTCCAAAAGAGACTGATCCATCTTAATGTAGGAAACTTGTCTTCATCACCTGTCATGTGTTTTGAACAACCACTGTCAACATACCAACCGCGTTTCTTGTGTTTATCTTGTAGAGAGAGTGTGCATTCTTCATTGTTAAACTGATCTTGCTTTCTTATCCATATTCTCTGTCAAGGTTCCTTTCTGTGACTGTTGTTATTATGTTGTGATTCTCTAGGAGGAGCTGCCATTCTACAATCTTTGGCCATGTGTTCAAAGTTGTTGAATTTGTATCATTCCACTTTAGTTTTCAATGATTCAAACCCGTTTTAGATTCTTCTCTATGTTTCATTAGGCCTTATTGGATAACCATTTTGTGCATGACTTTCAAAGTTGTTTATGTTCCTTCTATTAGCTCTGCAATTTAAAGCTTTATGTCCAAAATTATTACATGCATAACATAAACCAAAAAATATAGTTTGATACCTGGGAGTTAAAGATAATCTAAAAAGAGTTACTCTTTTGAATTCTTCTTCATCCCAAGTCCTGCTTGTTTCTAACTATCGCTGATTTTGAAATATGACTCTTCTAGGTGGATGAGTGTCCCTATGATCTTCCCTGTAAAACTTCTTGTCTCCTCTAACTATTTCTGCATAAATTCTTGGTTGTGTTTCTTTATATGTGGTTTTGGAGCTTGAGCCTCTTTCTGTATGATTGTATCCTAGCCTAAACTTGTCATGATGTGGCCTTTGAATGTTGATAATATTATCCAAAACCTTTGAACTCTTCTGCATATTCTTCTGTTGGAGGTATTTTCTTAATGTAACAACCTCTGCTTCCAAATTTCCAATGATCCTGTCTTTTTCTTCCAGCTGTTATTTGAGTGCTTCTTCGATTATTTTGTCTTATTCTATTTGAACCTTTAATTTAGTGATCATTTGTTCTAGTTCTTCAGAGTTCAAATTTTTAATGTCTTTTTTCTTGTCTAGTTTTGCATGAAGTTTCTTGTTTTTCTTCTTTTCTCTTTTTATAACTTCTATAACATTCAACAATTCTTCTTTGTAGTCAACTTATGCTTCTTCATACTCCTCTTCGATGTCTTCTATTGCCACGAATAGAACTCTTTCCATCTCACTTTTACTGACTTCATCTTCTTCTGATGAGGAACAGTCTTCTTTGGTGCAAATTTTTTCTTGAAGACTTTCTTTTTGATTCTTTTTCCTTTATATGTTTGTTTGTTGTTTGAATCATCCTCTTCATGTCTTTTATTTTTCTTGTGAGGAAATTTGTTAGCAAAATTACCAATACCATCACATTTAAAAAAAATCAATGGAAGCTTACCTTTATATCTGTCACTGGTTCCCTTTTTCAATATTCTAACAAAGTTGGCCACTTCTTGATCATCTTCCAAGATGTCACTGCTGTTGCTATATTATTTTTCCTTTTTCTTTGACCTTTTGGATGCTTTGAATGTTGCTTCTTTAATACCTGGATTTTCCTATTTAGTTCTCATTTCATAGGCTGTGAAGATGCCATGTAGTTCATCCATGCTTATTGAGTCTAGATCTGCTCTTTCCTCTAGTGCTGAGATATTAGGATCAAATCTCATTGGAAGAGATCTTAGTAACTTTTGAACAATTACAGATTCATAAACTTCTTCTCCCAATCCTATGATATCATTTACTATTTCATCAACTCATAAGAAGTAAGCTGCAATATTCTCATCTTCCTTCATCTTTAGTTGTTTGAATTTACCACTATAAGTTTGAATCTTTGCTGCTTTGACTTTTGAATCTCCTTGATAAATATTTTGAAGTTTGTCCCAAATATCTTTAGCGGAGCTACAATGTATAACTTTGTTATATACCAAATCACTAAGACCATTCATAAGTGCATTTGCATCTTTTGAATTATTTAGACTGAGTTTCTCTCCATTGTCATTTGTTGGCAGAACTGTTGGTTCTTTGTATCCATCTACAACTGATTGCCAAACCTCAAATCCCTATGCATGCATATATGTTTTCATCCTTCTTCTCCAGAATGCATAGTTCTGTCCATCAAACTGTGGTATTCAATTTTTATACATATTGTTTCTCTCCATGATCTACCTTTCAGTGGTTAAACTGATTTCTGAAGGAACCTGCTATAATACAATTTGTTGGATTACTGAGAGGGGGGGGGGTGAATCAGTAATAGATATTTTTAATCCTTTTAACCACAGTATGAAAGTGTTATTTATATTTATGATCAATATATACTTATCATCCAATAGGTGCAGAGTAAATAAACCATGAACGAATGAACAATCATACACATACACAATACAACATAATTTTTACATGGAAACCCATTATGGGAGAAAACCATGGAATGATTTTTCTTATTTGTATTTAAGAATTACATTCATTGGAAGCACCAACTTCCATTGTTTTCTAGTTGCAACTGGAAGGAGGCTCCGACCCCCTATTTTCAGGCTACAACCCGAGGGGAGCTCCAACTCCCCAATTCTCTGGCTAAAACAAGAAGGATGCCACAATCCCCTATGTTCTCCAACTACAACTAGAAGGTGGCTACAACCACCTATCCTTGACCTATCCAAACACCCTGAAATATAAGTGCCAATTGTAGAAACTAAACATTTCACTATCACAACCTGTTCTGTCAAATATGTCACTGAGAATCCTGTCATTGTATACTCATCAACCAATCTGATCTGATCACATATACCTCAAACACTATACCACAATTATGTACCTCAAACCATGTGCTAGAACCTCACTTTTATACAACCTCTATCTGTACCAATAACTTCAACAACATACCTCAACCAAAATTCCTCAAACATGAACCAATACTAAACTTTAGTAGATCTGCCTCAAATTAACTCTACAACAAGCCCTAAACTTCCAAGAGGGAATCCATCATATTTACAAGGAAAACCCTCAACTTGATTCATAAATTCAACACTACACGTTTGAAAACCACACCCTTTTCTTCTTGTAGCATTTTGCAGCTGTGATTTTGTTGCCGTAATTTTTTGTCGCAAATTTTTTGCCACACTTTTTTTGCCGTGCTTTTTTTGTTGCACTTTTTCTGCCACTATTTTTTTTCCGCAATTTTTTTGCTGCACTTTTCCTGCCACGATTTTTCTGCCTCAATTTTCTTGCCGCACTTTTTTTTCCGCAGTTTTCCCGCCGCACTTTTTTTCCACAGGTTTCCTGCTGTGATTTTTCTTCCGTACTTTTCCTACCACACTTTTTTTCCACCCTTTTCTCTATAAATAATACCTACCCAAATAACCTTTCACAAAATAGATTATTCAATGATATTCAATAGGTACTAGTGGGCGAGCCTTTCTCTCTTATTTATACTTCCATGTAGCTTCCTCAAGGGGTTACCTTCTAACCAAATTAACCCACTTTCCTTCTTTTAGGGCTAACCCATTTCTAACCACTTGCCCACTTAACTTAACCACTTTGTCCACTTAACTTCTTCTGTGTATTGTGTGATTTCTTTGTCATTTACGTTCTTGATTAAATTCTTCTTCTCCTTTGCTAGGTTTAGTGTGGAAGTGTCTCTAATTTTTTAACAATGCCTAATATATTTTGGATGCCTGCAACTTTGTGGGATAGAATAAAAAAACAATCTATAAACAATAAAATAGTAATGGATACCACAAAGTGAAGGAAACCACCTATATCTCTTTGTGTATGTCTTCTATGTTCCCATTTTTTTCTAGACACTACCAATAATCATCTTATTTAGACATTATTAAAAAATGGGGGATCATATCTAAGGTTGTTGACGATATTAAATAATGATTTTTTTCCATAGGTGTTATGGAAATTTATGTCCTATGGTTTTTGGGTCAGAACCAAAACATAGGAGAATTGAAGGAAGCTTCTCTCAGACTCTAATTAGATAGTTAATTAAGAATAACTACTTACAATAACTAAGATTTGGAAGATATGAAGGAGAGCATACCAAGAATCCTATGTTTGAAGTAGGTACCATTTAAGGTCTTCTGATCCAATAATCCTTCAAGATGATATTATGAAAATCCTACAAACAAAGAAGTATGCAACTGCAAATAGGTGGTTACCTGCTAACTAACTAAATATAACTAGTTCGATTTAGATGTTAGATTCAAAACAAGATACATATAATCTTATGAAAAACATGAATCAAAACAAAATATGGACGAGAATGAGAGATCCTTTATTGATAAAAACAAAAGGGGTTGGTTACAACCTGTAATCACTGCGGCACGGTCCTGAAACTAGGCTCCAAATTCCTCCACCCATGGCTGAAGATTTATAGGAGTGCCTCCAACACTCTGCACTCTAGCAGGTTAAAGGAAGACAAAGGTGTTCTTCCTGACATGACAAGGATAATACAAATTCTAGAAATGAGGGTTTCTAGGTAGAGGGGACAATCTCAGACACTAGGGAAATAGGGCACTTGCAGGAAAATCTTCAAAATGCCAGCTTAAGGATGCATTTCTTGACTATGTTTTTCTTCCACCCCAAGGCTCTCTTTTATACTCCATTTTGATGGTTGGAGTCATTATGTACATGATTTAGGAAGTTAGGGAATGAAAAAAATTGTGAACTTAGCCTGAAATGTTGGGATTATATTTTTTTGAGCCAAACTTAACATGTACGCAGGTTGCTAATAGGGAACTTGCGTATGTACATGAGTTACTTTAAGTAAAGTCGCATACACTTTAATAAATGGGGTTTTAAAATAAGTTTTTGAAGAGGAAAAAGGGGATTTAAGTCCTGTAAGTAGGGAAAAAGATGTAACATAAAAGAACGAGTCATCATATGCATGTGTAGTGGAAAATGATGCTATAACAGATTTCCTCCCAATGTGTGAGGTCAAAAGGGAGAATGATGACCAAAATACATTTCAAAAATTATGAGATAGTGGAGGGGCCATTGGGTAGGAGTAGCTGAAGACCAGTCCTGGAACAATACCTACAACACAAAAAAGTATGATACTCTCTTCTCAAGTCAGACATTCCCATGCTTGAGTGTGATGTAAGCATGGTTGCTAAATAAAGTACACTGTGGATCCATGAATGATAAACATATAACTGATGTCCATGGCCAAAAAAACTATACATAATGGATCCTTGTGATATATAAAATAAATAATCATGACCACAAGGAAATACAGAGTGGATCCATGGAAATGTATATCATAGCCATGAATATATATACAATGGAGCTATGTCTCATAATCAAATATAGGACATCTAGAACCAATGGAGTGAACAAAGTGATCCTCTACAAGTACTAATGTCAAAGAGGGTGGAACAATCAAAGTCAGGTAGGAGCACAAAATATGTGATGCTCGTACTTTACCTGAAGTCTTCAAAACAATCTGTCATGGTATGATTATACACTATGTGAATAAATGTGTTGGAGTTGAACATAATGAGACACCATTTGATCATCAATAATTGATGTATACCATTAAAAAATGCGAGACAACCCACCGATGATGATAATGGGTGTCAAGGTACCTAGTACAATCTAGCAAGTGTGAATAGAGGATCTAGTGTCAAACACTTGCTAGAATATATTGATCAGAAGACATTGATGTATTCCCATTATCAATAGTGAGGGAACCTTCCACTATTGACTACAATCCCCAAGGTACTAATAAAAACTCTAAATCCCTATACTAGAAAAAGATGTGTTGAAGTCAATAGGAAGAGATTTGTTGGGAGCTAGGAATTAAAGCATCCTCCATCATCCAACACAAGGACATGAGGAGTGGCATATAGACAAATATTTTGGAATGACTTGGATGAAAATATTGTAAGAAACACACTAAGGTACAACTTTGGCATGCACTAGATGGAATAAAACATGATAGAGACTCTATGAATAGTATCCAATGATGTAAACTACCGACAAAGACGAGGAATCCATCAATGGGGTCAAATGGAAACCAAAGTATCACATGAATCCCTATGTGTGATGATGGTTGTTGACATCGAACACAAGGGAAATCGCTCAGTCAGTGACCAATGATGGTTTTTCATTTTCTGAGTGTAAGGTCACCTATAAATAATGGAAATAGGCCCAAGGTGCAACTCAAGATCATACTCTTAGAGAAATGAGTCATAGTCAATAAGATCAAACCCACCAAAAAGAATTTAATGAGGACCTTCTATACTGGCACGAGTGAGATATAAAGATACTTGTGAAACTAAGAAATATTTTACTGACACAGGAAGCTTGACTTGGAAAAACAATGTTTTTGCAGAATGACCGATACAGGTTGAATTCCCTTAAACATAGACACAACAAAAAAGTTGACTTAGGAAGAATGGAATATAAACTGGGATACATATGTGACTCATGAGGTGTCAACAAACACTCCATATGACTGGAAGAATAACCAACCAGAGGAGATTCAACTCAATAAAAAGGAAGGGTCTCCAAAATCCATACTAAAACCATACTGATGAGATAAGGACTCATGATATTGTGCTTTGTTTAAGGGCGACATATGTAGTTTCCATATAAAGAACGTGACTCATTCCCATCCTTCTTTTTATTTTCAAAAGGCTGAAAATGAATAAAATAATGCTATAGTACAATGGAGGAAACGAGCACTGTAGGAGAGAAAACTAGTTCCAAGCATACAAAACATACCTATTCTCAACGCAAGGAAACACATGCAGGATATGGATGCTTGAGGGAATTTTCCTCTAGGGATAAGGTGTCAAGTCGCAAAAGAAGAAAATTGCAGGGCTGGTGACTATTTGAGAATGCATAGAATTGGCTTTGACAACAACAAGACGAAGTTGGGATTAGGCCCGAAAAGAACAAGCGGTCAATATGCTATGAAGATACAAATTAACACAAAATTTTGGAAGCTTTGGGGGTAATCTGTCCAGAAGATATTTGAGAAGAAGTAATGAGGCTTCATTACAAAATCATGGAAGTACTAAACAAATATTTCAATGCTACGAAAAACTGTAGCATGAGTGTAAAAATGGCAAGTAAGGTACTAACCAGGACACTCATGAAGAGGTATGCTCTACCATTCGTAAACAACACCTTTAAAGAAACTTTGAGGGGGTGATGTTGTGAACGAATGGGATTGAACCTATGGAAATATTGTGGTTGGTAAATATAAAAGCATTATGCAGTTAGAGTGGAACCTACCCTAAATGCCAATAACAAACACAATACATAAATAAGGGAGCCCTGCAGGTAGTATCTGGAAGAAGATTGAGAAGAAGGTATGTTGTTTCAATGCAAAGTCATGGCAGGACTAAACAAGGTTCCCGAGCCTATGGAATTATTTAAGCATGGGTGCCAAAATGCAAGAAAGGGTCTAACTAGGGAACCCATGAACGGTAGGCCCTACCACATGAATTACAACACTTATAAATATCAAATAAGGTTTCGTGTCACAACTCAGTGGGGTCGATCCTAAGGAAAATATGTGATTGATATGGATAAATGTAGTATGAAGGCGGGGCGATACCTACTCTACATGTCAGTAAAGAGAAAAATACATGCGGAAGAAATCGAAAAAGGTTACCATATATACAAATATGTGTAAAAATGAGATCTCTCAAAGACAACTGCATAAGAAAACATTTCCTACGTGTTTTATTAAGCTAAACGATATAGAATTGTTAAAAAGGAGGGAAACTTTATTTGAAAAAGTGGAAAAAATGTGTTAAAATAAGTGTAAAACTCATTTTTACCATTTCATTCTTGTTTTTCACACTTTGGAGAGCATTGAAGCCTTTTTTACCTTTTGATGCAGGAGCATCTCCCGAGACAAGTGAGCCAGCACAAAAGACGAAGGCTAGCTGGGCACCCGCCAACATCAATTTTTAAATTTTCCCTTGAAGTTGTTGCGCTGAACATAAATGAGATCATTTAATTTAGGCGCCTTGGTAAAATGTAATCAGAACTTGAGCCATACACTCTCGTCTGAGATAGACAGAGGCATTTATAGTAGTAGATGTAAGTAGGTAGAATTGAATTCTTAGATTAGACAGTTTTAGAGCACAGGAGGGAAAATGGATATAGACACCCTCATTTCACATTGTAACAAGGAGCCAGCATAATTCAGAGTAGGAAGAGCATAAGGAGAATAGCAGAGGGTTGTAGAAGACATCCATGTACAGATCTGAAATTAATAGAAGGAATTGATTCAGACTCATGGTTTTGTGTTCTGTGTGTGTGTGTGTGTTGATAATATGCTCATGAACGTTTGTTTTCTATTATGTATTGTTTTGAGATGCTGTGCATATGATTTCATGGTTTAAACAGAAGCCTGAAAGGAAGAGTGAATGAGTTTCAATTGTTACTCTACTTGAGCAAGGATTCTTGCAACGAGTGCAGTTGAAGTCATCCGTAAGGAGTGCGTTGACAGAAGGCTCAGAGAGTTAACTCTTGTTCTCATACAACCAGGGGTGAAATTGGGTTATACGAGCCGTGCAAGGAGTGCGCAGGCCAAGCTAAGTCTCAGAGTTACAATTCTGAGCAGAGTATCCGAGGACTACTACTACGAAGGTGCGCAGAGTCAAAAGACTTTAACACTGAGATGTCATCGAATATTTGCCGAAAGGAGTGCGCGCAAGGATTTGCTTGGAGGACTTGAAGGTCATGAGAAAGATCAGGAGGAATAGACCTTTGAATTCACCGAAAGGTAAGTGCAGAGAAGCTGTTGTGGAAAGTCGGGGAGAAATGTCGTAGATTGGCGAAGTGGACGAATGAGTCTCGTAGAGAGGTGCTTCTTCATTTCGCAGAATCATCAAAAAGGAGAACGGATGGATGAAATCTTTGAAGGAGATTTCACGAAGTTTCGAGAGCCGTTAGATCTCCCAGAGGTGCGAGGTAGTTATAGTGCAAGCGTGGAAAGCATTCAAAGCTCAGGAGGGGCAGCACCGTTGATCCAAGTCGGTCAAGGCCGTTGGATTATTCACGAGATCGCCTATCGGGCCCTCGTGAGAAAAGTGTCCAAAGTTTGGTAAAGAGAATTGTGATATTACGATATGCGATATCTCGGTAACCATGAGAATGGTGTGGGGCCACAGAAGTCGATAAGCGGACAGATGGCACATCGCATGTCGGGATCTCATGGGTGGAAGAGCTGAGAATTTGGTGTCAAGGGTCGCGAAGGCGCGAGGACACGAAGCGGTGAAGTGGCGAGAGGATTGGGAGCCGTCCATCTGAGAAGGACAGGTGGTAGAGATCAAGAGATCTTGCGAACTTGGGAGTTCGCAGAGTGAAAGCCCAAGTATTAGGTACTCCAAGTCACGAAGCAGCGAAGTGGCGAGAGGACTAGGAGTCATCCATCTGAGGAGGACAGGTGGCAGAGATCAAGAGGTATCGCAAACTCGGGAGTTCGCAGGGTGAGAGCCCAAGTATTGGGTACTCAAAGTCACGAAGACGCGAGGAGCGAGAAGAAGGATAGCCGTTGGATCTGGATCAGGTGAGAACCGTCGGATCTGCACGTGGGATCGTGTATCGGGGTCTCGCGAGAAAAGACTCGAGGATTTGGCCACGAAGATCGTGATATTGTGATAAGCAATATCCCGACCGTTGGAGGACAGTGTGGGCCATAGCGAAGCCGGCGAGTAGAATACAGGTGGCACGAAGCCCTCAGGATCTCGCCTCGAGAAGTCCCGAGTATTGGCATTAGGATTCACGATCCCGCGAAGTCCAAAGTCTCGGCGAGATAAAGGACTGTTGAAAAGTCAACTCATGTGCGCATCGACATTTCAGCGCATCGGGTATTGGGAGTTGGAAAAGCAAGTGCTTGATATAGTGAGTCGCGAAGTCGCGATAGGATAAGTCGCGATAGGAGAAGGGTGAGGTCAGCATTGATTTACATCAGCGCTCAAGGACTCGCAAGATTCACACCCAACCACTAGCCTTTGGACTCACGAAGTCGCGAGTTTCGACTTCCCGATAAGCAGAAGGAGGGAAGTCGCGAGAAAGAATCTGTGGGTAGATAATTCCCGATAGGGAAGTAGAAGAACCTTGGAGTTCTTCAGGCCGAGGAGAAGAAGATCCTGTGAGCAGACGTGCCCTGGGTGGTGCGCCCTGCGTCACCTTTTGAAATTTCGGAGACCAGTACGAGGTGCACAAAACTTAGAATCCAAGACCGCTTGGACCAAGTAAGTAATTTCCTCCTCTACATTTTTAATTGCAAGTTTTTTAGATTTAGTGGATTTCTTAGTAGGAAATGAATTGTAAAAGTAGCACAGACATGTACACAACTTTTCTTGATGTGGGTCGCACACATATGTGACTATCTTAACAAACAATCATGTACAATTACAGAAATATTGAAATTAAAAAGATTGACTAAAAAATCATTTAGATTTTGTAGGATGGTGATAGAGTGGAGGGAGAGGGAAGAGAAGAAAGTTGATAATGATATGATGAATGATTCAAGGCCCAAGAAGCTCTCTAGAGATGTGGATTATACAAGTTTTTCCATTGCAACGACATAAGGGCACAACATAGACTACTTGCAACTATAATAGATTATTGGGAACCCAATGAAGACGATTTCATGATCAGGGGGAAATATTTAAAGATTGAAAGAAAGGATATATAATTTCTTACTGGGATACCTTGATGAGGAGATGTCATCAATTTAAAAGGTAAAGGATCCATTAGTCTCATGACCAATGAATACATTGCATTGTATTGCTCATCCAAGAAACAAAAAGTTGGGAGCCAACTCTCGATAGGGGAGATTACAAACCTCAATATGAATATCATTGTATTATTGATTTCCTATATTACAAGATCAATATCATGGCATCAAGCCTCTCGGGCAATGATGTTTTATGCCATAGAATGTTTGAGGCCAAAATTGTATGATTGGAGCACAACACTATGGACATGTATGAAGGCCCAAATGATAGGATGCAAATAGGGAAAACTTAAAATTATTGGCTATGGGAGCCTTTTGTTCTATTTCTTCTTTGAGAGGATACCCATGATCAATCCTAGAGTGGAAATCCATCCTCACTATGTCCAAGATGGTGCAATGGAGAGATGGACTGAAGTCTTACCGAGGTAGGGAGCAGGAAAACTAGGGGATCCATGGGATGATGCCTTCTTTACTTGGTGGTGATGCCAAGTGGTATACATAGAGGAATATCCATATGAAAGGATAGAATACTGATAGGACCCAAAGTTCCGATCCCTCCTGGTAGTGCCTACAAAGATATTGGTAAGAATATTTTATAATTATTTGATTTTTATATTTTGAGGAATATAAATGGATAATTTTTTTTGACATGGATCATGTGACTAATGAGATTGTTTGATTACGGAGATGTGGGATTGATACAAACAGAAGGAGTTATGCTACATAGGATACATGGTCGTAATGGACAACCACGATTATATGCCAAACAAGTTTTATATAACTCTCAGAGGAATCTAGACAGACTAGTGCACTTAGTGCCCATGGTACGGATCAAGGATCTACCAGAGTGGATGCAACAACATTTAGTTGTGTTAGCACTAAGAGTCACCCTTATACTGCTAGAGGATAAGCCCAATACCCATCAAATAGGTTTGTAAATGTAGATTTATGATAGACTGTCAAATGGACAAAACTCAACATAGCAATGTTCCAACAAAGAAATTCTAGTCCATAATGCATAAACAAATGAGGTTTTTGTTAACTTGAATCAATGATTTAAAGACAAGTGTGGGTAGATGGAATACTTTATGAGAAGGATGAATAAGTCTGCTATAATCATCAGGCCTTACTAGCAAATAGGAGAAGAAAAATCTTAGACACAAGAACTTCTTGTTCTAAACCTTAAAACACTAATAACAATTACAACGACATCATAATCAAACATAAATTACAACACAACTATAAAATATCAATTGAATCATTCAATAATGAGCAAACAGAGTAAGAAAGAAGTAATATATGAAAGGAATATGACTTCTATTAATCAAAATGTTTTAGATCTCATACATAAAACTAGAGTATGGCTCTATCTTATCAAAACATTACAACATGGAGTCTTTGCTCAACCATTCAAACCCCACAATACTCTTGTGCCATGAAATATATAGAACTATAGGTCCTTTCTAGATCACCAATTCTAACTAAAACCCCTTTCCCAAAATACACAGAGTTACAAACAGAGAATGGCACGTTTTAACTGATTTCTTGCTTTTCAGGAGGCAAAATTCTGAAAATTAGGCTTCAAAATGCCACTTGTAATTATCAAACTATAATAGATGTGTAAAATATGAGAATTTTTTTTGTAGATAATCTCATTCTAAAGAAAAAACTCTCCTAGTTTCTTTAAATTCATCTCCATCTGGTCGAAATACGTGTTGCAAAAACATGTCTCAAACATAAAATCACGAAAAATGAAAAAATAGGGCTCAAAGATTCCTTCGAATCTCCCAATCCGTGACATATGTGTGAAAAATTAAAGAGGTTAATGTTATTAGATTTGTTATTGACAATAACCTTCTTTGGATTTTGAAAATTCATCCCGTTTCACCTAGAAATCCTCTTGGAAGTTAACTGTTCAAAAATACCAGTTCAATAGTCCTAGAACAGAGTTTCTGCAGAACATTCCGCATCACATTTCACAACACATTCCGTAGCACATGTGTCAATTTGTAGTGCATGTGCCAGTTCACAGCACCAAAGGAAAATAAGGTAGCCAAACCCTTCCTGACCTCCAAACAAGACAAACAATCCCATGGAGTACCTGATGGCTATGAGGTTGATGCTAGTAATTTCATATTTTCACTCAGATGCCTACAAGCCGCCTAACCTCAAACCCTCTTTCTTAACTAGTTCGCAGTGCCATTTTGCAGCACCAACTCAACTATAACTTGCACACTTTGAGGATTTGTTAGTTGATGGTATGAAATAATCATTGGAGAACATGATCAATCTTGTGTTAACATCTAGCTCCAAAGGGGATGGAGACCTCCTTGTGAGGCTCCAAGAAGATGCGGTTCTAGTGCCTTATCCATTGGAATGGTGGAGTATTATTACAATATAAAAAACAAACTAAAATTAAATTCTCATAACCTGAGATTATTCTTCACACTCCTACTCCTAATCAACAAAAGAAAGCTGATCATGTAAAAGAGAATTTCCAATGCTGCCATGTGATCAATTTACTAACAAAATGGTTTTCTTCTTTGCAGGTAAATGAATAAATGAAAACGAGATAAAATTGTTGGAGCAGAAAAAACATTGGTAGACAATACTCAAAGCTGAAATATCCTTTAATCCCAAAAGCTCCAAAGTTACAAACCTCTAAGAACAATGATTCCATGTAGACAACTACTGGATCATAAACAATATGAAAAAATACCAATTGATGTGAAGAGTAAAGGTGCTGCCTCAAATTTTCTTTATCAATTCCATAATGCTATTGATCACATCCAACAATGCCATATGTTGTCTCATACATGTGCTATTTTCCCTCTGAGATCTCAAAAGAATTGACCTTGTTTTGATGCACATTAGGAACAATAGATACATTTGATATAATGTCAAACATATCTACAATATTACTGTCACAATGAAGGTCATCTAAAACCTTTGGATCTAGCAAAGAACGATAAGCAACCTATTAATTATTCTCTTCAATCACAAGTGAAAACACATCATAGGAATCCTATTGAAAGAGATGAGAAAAAACTTATTTTACAACAATTTCTTTATGACATGCATCATTTTCATAGTCATTATAAATATGAAAATCCACAACAGATGTAAGTTCAAAAACCTGTTTATCATCCTTTTCACATAAAGTTTCCATCGAGATAAACATATCCTCATGTCTAACAAGAAGGATTTCAACCAAACATAAATTAGGATCTTTCTTATTTTGAACATAATCCACATGAACAAAACTTTCTTGATCCTGGTTGTGAGAAATGTTTTCTTAACCATACATAGTATCTTTTAGATCTTCCTTAAAAACATGATTTTCATTTTTGCAATCATAAGAATTTTTTTCTTTATAATGCATATACTTTTCAAATTCATCACAACAATAATAAAAAATACTTTCACCTGAAAATGTATTTTCACAAAACACATTGAAAGAAACATGAAAACCTTCCAAAGAGATGATACTGGAAGCTGAAACAGATCTACACCAGTCATGGGATGCTCCCTTCAATGAATATTTGAAAATCTTGATCTGGAAATACTTGTGCACAATCTAATGTTGATGAATAAAGTCACAAAAATCTAGCATATGCTTAGCCAGAAATTCCCAATCTTCTCCTTTAAATGTAGGAATGATACCTTCCCATTCATCTCTACTGGGCGTTGGATTTGGAAAACCAAATATGTTCTAAAAATCACAAAAATCATAACTTTGAGCCAATATGGATTCCATGGATATTCTGGATCTTTTACCAGTGTATTCACCTATGAATCTCTGAACAATGGAGTCTCCATGGTGAAATATAAGCAGTAAACTGTGTGTCATCTTCCCGTTCACCATCAAGAAGCAGATTTGATCATGGTTGTTCTTCCCCGGGGAAGATATATTCGCTGCTTCATCCCCCAAAACAACACCATTTATGTTAGCATTAAGAGTCACCCTCATATTGCTAGAGGATAAGCCCAGTACCCATCAATTGGGTTTGTAAATGTATATTTATGATAGAATGTCAAATGGAAAAAACTCAGCATAGCAATGTTCCAACACATAAATTCTAGGTCAGAATGCATAAGAAAATGAGATTTTGGTTAACTTTAGTCAATGATTTAAAGAAAACTATGGGTAGATGGAAGAATTTATGAGAAGGATGAATAAGTATGCTATAATCATCATACCTTACTAGCAGATAGGAGAAGAAAAAGCTCAAACACAAGAACTTCTTGTTCTAAACCTTAAAAAATTGATAACAATTACAACAACATCATAATAAAACATACATTACAACACAACTATAACATCTCAATTGAATCATTCAATAATGAGCAACCTTAGTAAGAAAAAAGTAAGATATGAAAGGAAGCTGACATCTATTAATCAAAATGTCTTAGATCTCATACATAAAACCAGAGTATGGCTCTGTCTTATCAAAACATTACAACAGGGTGTCTTTTCTCAACCATTCGAACCCCACAATACTTTTGTACCATGAAATATATAGCACTATACGTCCTTTCCAGATCACCAATTCGAAATCAAACCCCTTTCCCAAAATCGAAACAATTACAAATAGAGAATGCCACGTTTTAACTGATTTCCATCTTTTCAGGGAGGCAAAATTATGAAAAATAGGCTTCAAAATGCCACTTGTAATTCTCAAAATATAACATATGTGTAAAATATGAGAACGGTTTTTGTATATAATATATTTATAAAAAAAAGACTCCTTCGGTTTCTTGAAATGCATCTCCAGATGGCCAGAATACGTGTCGCAAAAACATGTCTCAAACAAGAAATCATGAAAACTGAAAAAATAGGGCTCAAAGATTCCTTCGAATATCCAAATCCATAACACCTGTGTGAAAAATGAAAGAGGTTAATGTTCTTGGGTCCATGCTTGACAACAACCTCCTTTGGATTTTGAAAATTCATCCTGTTTCACCTATAAAAAGTCTTGGAAGTCAACTGATCAAAAATACCAGTTCAACAGTCCTAGAACATAGTTTCTGCAACACATTCCGCAACACATTCCGTAGAACCTATCTCAATTTTTAGTGCTTGTTCTAGTTCGCAGCGCTAAAGAAAAATAAATTAGCCAAACCCTTCCTGACCTCCAAAAAAGACAAAAAATCTCATGGAGTACCTGATGGCTATGAGGTTGATGCTGATAATTTCATATTTGCACTTAGATGCTTGCAAGATGCCTAACCTCCAACCCTTTTCCTTAACTAGTTCACAATGCCAGTTCGCAGTGCCAACTCAAATATATATTTCACACTTCAAGGAGGTTGTTATTTGATGGTATGACATAATCCTTGGAGAACATGATCAATCTTATGTGTTAACAGGTTGGAGTGCCACAAACATGGATACGACTCTTTCAATGTCTTGATCATGTGGTGGTTTTCTATGAGTAGTGTGTAGAGGAAGGGGCAAGTCCCTTAGGAAACTGATTAAGAGATACTTAGATTTTGTATTATTGGTCCCGATAGAGGAAAATTGAGGATTAAAATCCCTTTTTGATACATGATCTAATTTTTTGCAACTATATGATGATGATGATGATGATGATGATGATATATATATTTATATATGATATTTTTTCCTTGATAATGAGGTGTTTGTGATTTATTATTATTTCATGAATGATTTGAGATTTTGATTTAATGTGAATGATGTAAATTCTAATCTAACACGTAGTTAGAAAATGAAT
>JASDQU010240725.1:48853-65973 GCA_032191745.1 Picea mariana
CATCAAAAATGAAGAAGGAAAGACAATTTCTAAGCAACTATGTCCTTCACTCCAAGAAGCTCGTGTAGGAAGTGAAACTTCTTCTCAGCAAATGTTTTGGTGAATATGACTATAGTATGTTCGGTGGATGGATAGTACTACAAATCAATAATCCTATCATGTACTATCTCTTTGAGGTAATGAATATGGATCTTGATGTGTTTGGTCCATTGTTGTTGCAATGGGTCTCTGTAAAACTTGAGAGTACTCTAATTGTCACACCAAATGAAATTCGGATGGTGAAATTGGATGCCAAGCTTGGTGAGGAATTTCTGAAGCCAAAGTGCCTAAATAGTGATGTTGACCACTCCTTTATACTCAGCCTCTGCTAATGACAGAGAAATAGTTGTCTTCTTTTTGCTTGACCAATATATGGGACCGAAACCCAAACTAAGTGCGTACCCAAATGTGGACTTGCAATTTGTGATATCTCTAGCCCAATCAAAATCAGTGAAGCCCATGAGATCCAATGCACAACCTCCTACATAGTGGATCCCATAACTTTTGGTGCTATGAACATATCTAAGGATGTGCTTGGAATCCTTCCAGTGTAGCTCATTTGGCTCATGCATGTACCTAGAAACTTCCCCTACTTCATATGAGAGATTTGGTCAGGTGTGGGTGAGATATATAATTCTCCCCATAAGTTGTTGATACAAGGTGTTATCCACCACTGGTGTATCCCCACCATCCTCAATATGTACCCCAGACAAAAAGGGTGTGGTTGTCGACTTGCATTCAGTCAAGTGGAATCTAACCAAAAGATCCCTGACATACTTATTATGAGATAGCTTGATGCCTAAATCATCCTTATTGATCTCAAGATCGAGGAAATAGTGCAGTGGAACCATGTCCATCATAGATAACCTATTGTGTAGAATGTCTTTGACCATAGCAATGGATGAGACTGAACTTCCTTTGATCAGGAGGTCATCAACATAGAGAACTAGGATTAGCAAGGAGTATGAGGTCCTTATCATGTAGACATTTGGATATGATTTGTGTCTGACAAAGAATTAAGAGAGAAATTAGGCTTCCATATTGGCATACCATGCTCTAGGTGCTTTCTTGAGGCCATAGAGGGACTTCTTCAGTCGACAAAATAAGGATGAGTTCTAAATAAACCCATGTAGTTTCTCCATGTATATCTCCTCTAAGAGATCCCTATGAATAAAAGCATTCTTCACGTCCATATGGTGAACTTCCCACCCCATATATGCCACAATGGAAAGGGCCGATAAGATGGAGTCCATATTTTCTAAGGGAGAAAATTTCTCATCATAGTCTATCCCATGGATCTACTGAAATCCTTTGGAAACTAGTATTATATATACCTTCTCACCTGTTTATATGTTTCCTTCTTGGTCATGTAGACCCATCTGCATTTGACAAGCTTCCTTTATGAAGGAAGTAGAACCAAATCCCAAGTTTGGTTCTCAAGCAGAGAGTTGTGCTCCTCCTACTTAGTGGCTTCCCAAAAGGGATTCTTTGTATCCTATGCATAGGTCTTCCGGTATGAAGCTAGAACCATGTAGAAATGCATGGGAATCATTGATTTGGTGGTTGTGATTGCATGAGGAGGATTCTCAAGTTGAGACCTCATGCTCCTCTTATATGTTGGATCCCCCACAAGGTCTCATGCATCCTATAGGGTGGTTTGTGCCCACTTGGGAATCTGTGGTGGCTCAACATCTTCATGCTCATCATAGACATTCTCATAATCTTCCAAATCTGATTCAGAGATCATTTTTGAACCATGATCTGAGTGAGTGGACTCATCATCACTAATATCGGATGCAAGTAGTGGTACAGAGCTATCTACATGTGGCTCTAATGGTGCATGCAAGCGTGTTTCCTCAAACTGAACATTGTGCTCAATTATGAGCCTATCAATAGAGGGATCTAATGCTTTCCCATTTTCAAAGGGTATGCAAGCCCATGCGCATGATCCAAATATTCATAAGTGGGTGACTTCCAGTTTATTGTTGCTCCATGCCTCATAGGGAGTCCTATCCTTGACATATTTGTGAGGAGATATGTTTGAATGTGGTTGGCATAGTTAATTTCCTCATCCCAAAGCTTGGGTGGTAGAGATATTACATGCAACATGAAAGTGGCCATCTCCTTGAGGGATTTTTTCTTCCTCTCTGCTACTTCATTCTACTACGGAGTGTAAGGTATTTTGTGTTGTATTTGTATACCTACCTCTAAACAAATATGTTGGACATCTCAATTCACATACACCCTCCCATTCTCTATGCGATCAATTTTGATCTTTCTCCTAGACTGATTCTCTGCATGTGCTTTCAAGTCTTTTAGATGCTCAAAAAGCTCATACTTCTGCCTAAGAAAATACACCCAAGTGTATCATGAGAAATCATCAATAAATGTAAGTAGATACCTTGATTTTCTGATGGAAAGATGAGGAAAGGGTCCCATTAGATCATTGTGGATGAGCTCCAAAGGAAAGGAGACCCTCCATTCCTTCCCTTTCTCAAACTTCTCTTAGGGATGTTTGCCAAGAACACATCCTTGAAAAACTCCTTTGGAAAAATGTATGTTGGGAAAGCCAGTGACCATTTTCTATTTGCATAGTTGTTTCATGTATTTGAAGTTTAGATGGTTGAATATCTTGTGCCATAATATACTAGTATCATCAACATGCGTCAGTAGTTAAGAAGAACCAGTTTTTGCAATGAAATTACTGAAAGTATACAAACGAGATTGATGGTTTACCTCACCAACCAAAATTGTGGAGTTATCACACATATCAGATATGGTTATAGAATCATGTGTGAATTCCACCCTTTTTCTTATATCAAAATATGTTATCTCGTAAATGGAGTAGATTCACGGACAGTTTTAGAACATGCAAGATGTATCAACTTCATAAGGGCCTAAGAGACATTGTCGAATATTGTATCAACTTCATAAGGGCATAGCCAGTGGGTGGCAACCTTTCCTTTGAAATTTTTAATTTTTGAATTGAAAAGCAAGGCCCAATCACTAGCTTTGAACTACTTTTTCTTAATGAATTTATCATTCCATCTAGCCCATTGTTCTTGAAAAAGGGTGGTATTTTGAAAGGTGTCTTGATGCACTTCATCCATCTCATTCAATTGTAGAACTCTTTGTTGTTGAGATTCTGAAATACTTAAACCCAATTCTGAAGAAATTTTGAAATTTTTTATCTCGAACTCTATGGGGAGGAGTACCTTCTTTCCATAAACTAACTCATAAGGGGTGTGTCTAGTGACATTTTTCCACATAGTTCTATAAGCCCAGAAGGCTTCTGGAATCTTATCCACCCAATTTGACCAATGGAGTTGGATTGTCTTCGTCAAAATGACTTCCAAAATATTATGTGTAGATTCCACTTTTCCATTGGCCCATGGATGATATGGTGTGGACTTCCTGTGTCTAATTTTTTTATTCTTGCACAAAATAATGAACTAGTTTCAAGGTGAAATATACCCCTGGTTAGTAACTATTTCTCTAGGTACTCCAAATCTAACAAAAATATCTTCAAATAAGAAATTTATTACAGATTGTTCAGTAGCATGTTGTAAATCTTTCAATTCAACCCATTTTGTAACATAATATGTGCAAAAAAAAAATACCTCTTTATTTTTTATGGTGGATTTATGGGCCCTACAAAATCTAAGGTCCATTTATCAAATGGTTCTACGACATCCTAAGGCTGAAGTGGAATTTTGATGGTTGCAGTAGGGCGCCCCATCCTTTAAAAATTGTCGCAACTCCTCACTTATTTTTTGGTATCCTTAAAAATTGAGGGCTAATAATATCCTAATTGAAGAATCTCATAGGATGTCCTTTTGTCAAAAAAATGACCACTGCAAGGCTCATCATGACAGGCCTTCAAAAGATCAAAAATCGTGTCCTCTCTAACACATCGATGAATGATCATATCTACTCATGTGTAGAAGAGGTCTCCACCAAACCAACAATACTCATCATTTTTCCTAGAATAACTCTTTGTTTTTCTTTTGTTGAAAAGTGTGGTGGAAATTATCTTGTAGATAAGTAATTTGCGATATCAAAAAACCATGGATTTTTAACTGAAACTGCAAATAAATTTTCATCTGTAAATGTATCAATTACATGAAAGATCTCACCAAGATTATTGATTCAAGAAAGTAAATATACCATCATATTTTCCTTTCCTGGCCTATCTAACATTGTGATATTAAATTCCTACAAAAGAAGAAGCCATATTATTATCCTTCCATTCATTATGGGTTTATTCATTAGATACCTGATAGTTGAATGGTCCGTGTGCAAAAAAAAATCATACCCTGTAATATAATGTCAGAAGTTGTTTATTTCATAGACAACTTCCAAAAAAATCTTTTATGTGACTATATAATTAAATTCAGCAGGAGTAAGGTTTTTCCTCACAAAATAAATTAAACAATGTTGTTGGTTCTCTTTCTATCCAAAAAATGCTCCTATTGTTGTCTCTGAGGCATCTATTCATATATGGAAGGGTAACGTCCAATTGGACCCTCTCAATACCAAATTGGTATAAAGTTTTTATTTTAATGCATCAAAGGGAACTTGGCAATTAGTGTCCCAGTAAAATGCGACATATTTTGCTAGTAATTTGAATAAAGGAGATGCAAATTTTGTGAAGTTTTGGATGAATTGTCTATAATACCCTATGTTACCAAGGAAACTTCTCACATACTTTTGAGTGGATGGAGAGGGTAAATTAACAATGACCTCATTTTTTTCTGTATCTACCTTAATACCTACATCTAAAATTTGATGACCACGAACAACACCTTCAGTACGCATCATAAAAAAATTGTGTTGCTCAAAGCAAGGCATGTTTCTTGACATCGATTTATGAATTTTTCCATATTCTCAAAAGGGTCTTCAAAATTATCTCCATAAATAGAAAATGCATCCATATACACAACTACAAAATCATCTACCAAATAAAAACAAATAGCCAAGACTTCCCTTTGAAAGGTAGTTGGTGCATTACAGAGTCCAAATGACAATACCTTGTAGGCATAGGTTCCTCAAGAACAAGTGAATGTCATTTTCTCTTGATATTCATGTGCTATTTGTATTTGGTTATAGTCGTTGAAATCGTCAAGGAAAGAAAAATATTTCTTTCCCACCAAGGTGTCCAAGACTTGGTCGATGAAAGGGACATGGAAATGGTCTTTTAATGTGGCTTTGTTAAGTTATCAGTAATCTACACATACCCTCCATTTATTATTTTTCTTAGGAACTATAACCAATGGTGAAATCCATTGACTGTTGGAGATAGGATAAATGAATCCTACATCTAATAATTTATGTATCTCCTCTTTTACAATATTCTTTAAGTCTAGGTTCATTCGTCTTTGCAGTTGTCAAAATGGTCTGACATTTTCCTGGATGTATATGTGGTGTCTAAAAGTATCCAAATGAATCCCCAGCATATCATTGTATTCCAAAGAAAAGGATCTGGAATATTTCTTCAATACATAAATTAATTGGGTTTGTTGTGATTCATCAAGATCAACATTAATATTAAGGTTTTTCCTGGGAAATATTTCAATTGGTTTATCAATTGTTTTATTACAGGATTTGATACAATATATATAGGAAATATTGAATCATATAAAATATGTCAAACTATCTATAGTACAGGTTTCTTGAAAATGTTTTCCTAAGAGAACGTCAACAGAAAGTTGCTTAGAATCCCTTGTAAAATTATGTTCAAATGATTATGATGAAGCTTGATCAGAATTTTGTTCAGAATCTTATGTATGTGATAATGTGTGCCCNGCAGGTTTCTTGAAAATGTTTTCCTAAGAGAACGTCAACAGAAAGTTGCTTAGAATCCCTTGTAAAATTATGTTCAAATGATTATGATGAAGCTTGATCAGAATTTTGTTCAGAATCTTATGTATGTGATAATGTGTGCCCCCTAAAATACAGAGGAGAATCAGGGTAAGCGAGGCAATGATTAAAATTATTATCATGTGTATTTTATTTGATATTTAAAGCTTGAGAACTTGTTAGGACATCATGAATTATCTCATTTTTGTATTCGTGTCCTATGTCCATTTTATTTTCTCCAACTCATTAACTAATTTAGTTGGGGGGTAAAGTTGTATCTATTTTACCTCAGAACCATTTTTTATTATCATGTTTCTTGAACGACAACCAATGTATGCATCGAATGTTGCTAACCATGGCATGCCCAATATCAATGAATGTCCTCCTAATCCATACTTTGTTTGTAATATCATAAAGTATAATGGGTAATTCCAAGAGTCTAGTGAAACAATGACATCTTCAACTATTCCCTCAGGCTTAATTTTAGATTTTTATGTTAACTCCAAAACTGTAGGGGTAGGTCTGAGAGTTTGAATGTTGAGATTTTTCATAGTGTCAGTGTCATAATGTTTATGGAAGCACTTAAATCAATGAGTGTGTTTGGTAAAAAAAAATTATTAATATATGTTGTAATAACTAGTATACCTGGGTCAACATACTTTTTGGTGATTGGTGTTGTAGTTATCAAACTAGCTAAATGTCAAATCACTTGTATAGTTTGTGGATCTTTATGATTTCTAATAGTATTTTTATTGCATGTTTTCATTACTATTTTTTCATAGATGGGAATCTCTTTAATGTCTTGCAGTAGGAGAATTTTTATACCGATATTTCTCAATTCTTTCAAAATATTAGTTTCAAGTAAAATCTATAATTTTTTTGGGTTTTCCAACAATATTCTTTCAGGAAAGGGTGGATATTTTGTTCTTGATCTTTTTCTTGTACATTAATTGTTTTTTCAATTGTTTTATTTTGATCTGACTGATTTTCCTCTACCTATGCTATCACATCTTCAGTTATTAGGGGGGGATTTGGTTTTAGTACTCTCCCTAACCGTAAATTGATTTCTTGCAATGTTGCAAAGAATTCCTCTAATTGTGCAGGAAATTCTTATAATTGTGAAGGAAATTCTTGTAATACCAMAGGTGTGATAACATAAGTGGGAAACATATTTATTTCAACATTGTAGATTGTTTTTTACTTTTGATTATTCRTGTTTTCTACACRCTGATATGSAATTGAAGTAGTCATGGTGGTTGTTGAGTTGAAGGAACTTGTAGAGGTTGAGATTGAGTTAATTGTGGGGGTGGAGGATTCGATGGAAATGGTCGTTGTACATGTGGATATTATGGATAAAATGRTTGTTGATAATATTTTTGTGGGTAAGGTGGTTGTGAATAATATGGATGGGATTGATATTGTGGAAAATTATAGGATGGTTGAGKACCAAAATTGTTAGTTCTCCAATTATGTTTGTATGGTTGATTGAATTTTTGTTGTGTTGGCCAGGGTTATCATGGCATGGGAGCATTCCAAGTAGTTTGTGCATAATTTTGAGTAGGAAACACATAAAATGTTTGAGAAGGGTCTTGAAAYATACCATTCCTTGGTTTCCAAYGCCTCCTGGGTGCAATATTGTAAAGAGTTTATGATGCTTCATTGTCTTCTCGATATACTKCTTTTAATCYAGGAAGTGAGRGACAATCCTCTGTTGCATKTTTTTCTGCAAAAATACGAAAAWTTTGGATAATTTTTAGTGGRCATTGATTCTTTGKATGCTTTTTGMAATAATTCGAGACAAAATATTGCTAAAGCTGMATTTTCTTCTTCCTTYRTTTTATTTGTRTTAAAATCATCAAATTGTGAAGATAATGTACCCATAAGTTAAGTCTTGAAGTTTTCTAGTAAGTTAGCAATTTATGCTTTAGTAATACTCCCTATTGCAGTTTTTGACACCTTCAAAAGAGTATCCATTTGAATTTTGTCTATTTTAGCTTTTCATCTAGAGTATTTTCTGCACATCTCATAAATTTGGTCAAATGGAAAAAAAGAGATATCTTCTAAACCCATTAAATTTAGAACATGTATGTATTCATCTAGAAGTCCTTTTAGAAATATAGTGCGAGTGAGATAAGGGTTTATAGTACTATGTTTTGACTTTTGTAGGTTATACAAAAATTGTTCCAAGTAATCTTCTAGACTCTCATCCTCTTGTTGAGACATTCTAAAGATGTCTTCTTTGGAATTGTGAGGTTTACAATATGCCTAATATTTTCTTAGAAAAAGATTCCTCATTGTTTCCCAATATTAAATGAAGTTTTCACCTAAACCAATGAACCAATTTAGTGCACTTTATTTTAAATTTGCAAGAAACAATCAAAGTTTATGTGCATCATCTGTATAACCATAAGTTCTACATAAGATTTCAATTTCAAATAATAAAACACCAGGATCCTTAGAAGGTGAACCATAAAAATTTGGAAGAATTAAGGGAGGAATATTTTTCATTTTTACCTCGTTACCAAGATTTGCAGGCACATCTATAATAGGAAATATGAAAGTGAATTCACTTTCTTATTCTTCATCTACTTCATCTTCTACTCTGGGTTTTCTTTCTTCCCTCTCTAATCTTGATCTTCCTCTTCTTCGTCTCTCTTCTTCTTCTTTTCTTTTTCTTTCTCTTTCTTATCTTTCTATTATTTGTTCCACTATTTCTGGTATTCTATCATCTTCATCTCCTAGTCTTCTTCCATATAGTGCTCTTCTTGGACCACCTCCTTATGCATGTGACTCAGAATCTTCCATTCATTTTCCCCAAGAGATCCAAATCTATTTATTCCAATCTATTGGCTCGTCTTCTAAATCTTATGCTTTTTCAACAACCTCCTCTTATGAATGGTTTGGTGGGAAATGATTGTGTTTGAATTAGTGGTTTAGTGGGGGGGTTGTACTTTTAAGAAATTTTTTGTTTTTCATATTTTTCTGTTTGTTTTCTGATTTAAATGAAACATGTTTTTTTTAATAAACCTACCCTTACTATCCCTAGGTATAACTGGCTTATTCATGAAAACCAAACATGACTAGGACTTTCACACACTCACTTAAGTGAGTGTGTAGGTTCTTACCTCTCATCTTACCGTGTCCACTCCTCCTAGTCCTAAATGTGTGAATCACTCAAAAAGAAAATCAATAAAAAAAAACTGAAATCAATAGAAAATTGTATCCCCTAAAATCAATTATTTTAGTGCCTCCTAGGAAACGATGCCAAAATGTTGGACTTCCTAGTGATATAGGTTTCTCATCATTCCATTATCAATATGGGAAAGTAAAATTGCAAGACACAAGAACAATATGTGTAGAATTGACTTTGAATCCTTTCCAATTGAATTTTAACAGACTCATAAATAGATAGTAAAAATTATTCAATCAACTGATTCAGATTTAATTATCAGAGGGTAAGGAGTCAAATTGTAGGTCAATCACTACTCTTACAAGTGTGCTTCTTGCAGAATGTACTCTGTTTAGTTAACTGAACTAATGATTAAAGAAATTTCATAATTTATAAGTTAGGAATAACTGAATCAAATTCAAATGATTTTAAATTGAATCAAACTTAAACAATTGGAGACTTGTAGATTTAATCACTTTTGTGAAATGTTTCATAGAGTTGTTTGTGTGGATATGAAGACAAAAGTTTATTCAATTAAATTTGAACGCTTTGAATTTATAGGTCTAGAATAACTCATACCATAAACCAAATAGACTAAGATCTGTGGCACTACTGCAACAAAATGAAATTCACACGTGATGGGAAACAAAGCTATGAATCAACATGAATTCAAATATTCTCGTAGAAAGTTAACAATCATTGTGCAGTTACGGAAAAACACATTAGAAACATTATTTATGAAAAGGAACAAGAACAAACTACAAACTTAGTTATCACTGAAAGAGAATTAAATACTACATGAAACACAACACATACCAGGGGTCCTTCCTGGAGTGTGTTGCTTAAAGAACATCAAAACTCAGAGATGCTTACAAAAAATTACTCAAAGATTCATTGATTAATCTTCAAACACAGGTTTTTAGAAATTAAAATTTGTCTCTAGAAATAAAAGTTACATTCTCCATTCACCTCTTCAACTCCATTGTTTCTATATTTATACAATTTATTTTTCAATCGAATATCCCCATACATATAACTAATTACAAAAAAAGTGGATCAAATATTCATTATAGCCAAGGAGACTATCTTCTTCACTCCTTCTGAGATGGATCCTCAAATTGTTTGACTAATTGTTCCCTTATTACTGGCATTGAATGCTATATTTTATGAACAGTTTATGGATTTCCTTTAATGCCTACAGATTTCCTGTATTGTCTATAGACTGTTGATGTTGATTGAGTTTGACCACGAGGCTTCATATGTTGAAACAATGGAGAAATAGGTAATTATCCATCTTGATACTTCTAGGGAATATCTCCAAGTAGAATTTATTTCGATGATTGAGGGAAAGTACTTGAACCACCTATTAGCACTGGAAGTTACACTTTGACTGCTAAAGTGCAAGCTCAGTACCCATCAACAGGTTTGTAAGGTAAATTTTAAGATAAAGTTTCAAATGGGTAAAACTCAGTCCAGCAATGTAGATCATAGGAAATTCTAGATAGGATGTATCAACAAAAGAGGTCTTGTCTAACTTGGATCAGGGTTTTAAAGATTAATATGGATTTGTTGAGGGGTCTGAGATCCCTTTAACTCAAAATTAGGAACCAAACCCACCTTAGAGTCCCAATTAGACTCTACAGTGTTTGATGGTGGAATGGTTCTTTATATCTTTCTATCTAGCTAATTTATCGATGGTCTTTACTTAGTGATTGATATGATATCTTTCTGTGAAAGTTCCTCCTTTATATTAAATGTTCTCTTTTTGTCTTTTCTTTTATTAGATGAGTCTGATAAATTGAGGTGTGATGGTATAAAACAAGTGATAGAAGGGATTCTTAACTACCGAAGAAGGCTGAGCCTAGGATAACCCTCATGCTCAAGCATGTAGACAACGATATTCACACCTGTTACAAGTCTAGTAATAATACATTAACTTGTTGGTATTTCAATAGTGACTGAGATACAATTATTGAAATAAAATACGCATGCAATAAGATGATTGCAAGAAAAATAGTTTCCTTAGCTCTACCATCAATCACACATTAACACAATGATTTTATTTTCATCATTAAGAACAAAATAACTGCTAAAATATTGAAACAGATAACTTATCAATAGATTCAGAAACTCTTACTTGTTACAACATCAATTACTGAAATAAAGGTTACAAGTAGTTCCTCTTAAATCCAATCACATAACGCTTTTGATAAAAAATAAAATTTTGTCTCTGGTTCTAAACAGAACTTCTCAATTAAGGTTGTTCAAAAATAGTTCTTTAAAATTCTCAAAAAGAGGGTCCTTTTCCCAAAACCATTGACCTCTCCTAAAAGTTAAATCCCCCTATTTATAAAGAATCACTAACTAAAAATAGTTGCTACAAGTTTGTGTTAAGTAAAACAAAATATTTCCACGTGGTGCTTGATCTCTTTTTTCTCTCAAAATCATCTCGTGGTTCTACTGGAGTGGATGATTCTTCTCATATTCTAACCACTTGATGAAGAGATCCTTGCTTGTGTTAGCATACGGGAATCTGTGATGATCCATCAGAGCTACAAGTGTTTCCTTCACTTCCACTACCTGTGCTTTATATTTGGAGACTTTGGCACTTAACCACTCCAGAACTACACGAGCCTTGATTGGATGTTCCATAAAATTTTGTATTTGACCTGGTGGCATGCTTTCCACCTGTGTGATCTCCACTCGCCATGTTGATTCTTGTTCTTCATGTCATTTGACTATGTCATGCGAGTCACCAAAGTCTTCGAGTGAGCTGAACTCTGGGGGGCCAATGTCTCTCATCTCTCGATTGATATTTTTCCATATTCTTTCACACTCATCCCATCTCTTCTGTATTTCTCGCTAAGGTTCCTAGGCCATACCTACCTAGTATTTGATTGCTTTCTTGATCTGGGTGAAGCTCCTATCCATCACCACTCGAATACCATGCTCCTTTGTGTCTCAATTGTTTTGCACGGTGCTAATGTAGTTAATTCGTTCTACATGTTGGTACACCTTTTCATACCATCTCTCCATGTCCTTACAGGTTGTCAGTGCTATAAGGATATCTTCTTGATAATCAGATACACATACAGTGAAAAGATGTCTTTCTCTTGTGAAATTTTCATATGGATCTTGGAACTCACTCTTCAGAAACACTGTGGCCTATGTTGAGTCTTGGTAATATTTTTTCCAAATGGTTTCCATGGTATAGATCCTTCAGTGCAACAGCCTGTTCATTTTCATCTCATTTTTCTTGATCCAACATGGCATTAGTGATGGCCATCCCTGCGTCGATGAGCTCAAATGTCTTTGTGTGTTCTGTGTTGAGCAGCTTATCCTCCGTAGTGATGATAATTGAGCTATCCAGTGTGAGTATTCTTTTCTTTGTGGCCCCCCTCATGATAGCTTTCCTCTTCCTATCATAAGCGATAACCTGTATATCGGTGACCTCATCAACGAGCTCAAGGATTTTTTGTTCTCCCCAGGTCAGAGTGTTTCCCAAGCTTCATGTTGTATGTATTTTCTCTAGGATCAGTTCTTATACTTCTTCCATATGTTTTGATGGCTCGACCTTTGTCTGGTGTTCATAGAATGGCGAGGTATCATCCAAAAATGAAAATTCAGTGATAGGCTCAGTACTTACTTGGTGATTGGATGTCGAGGTGCCAATCTCTAGCTATTGCAATTCCTCTTTTTTTCCATATGAACCTAGATCATCCCTGGAGATGTCTTTCGGAGTCCCCAATAGGTCAATAAACGTAGTGTCTAAGACACTTTTGGCTTCATGGTATCCCTACGGAGGGTTTGGAACTGATTCATTAGGACTTGGAGCAAATGTCCCCCCAATCTCTTTCGCCTCTGTAATTGGTATCAGAGTTACAAGTGAGAACATTGAACTGTCTTCATCATCATATATGGTTATTAGATCAAATAGGGGATTAAGTACACCCGTTTCACCTGGTGTTCTTGGAATCTCATACTGGGCTGGAATGATCACCGACGATCTAGCCTGTAGTGATGGAACTCTAGAATTTTCCATACGGGTGGCTTCCTCCAATTGTATTGACTCTGAGCCATTTAGCTCTTCTCCGATGGTGATTAGGTTGGTCGGGGTGATCCTCGTCATTTCTACTAGTTGAGGATCATTCTCTAGTTGGTCTATGATTCTTTGGGCTCCCTCTAGTAACAACAACCCCCTCCTTTGTGCCTCTATGGCTTATGTTGCTCTATTTTCTTCTCTAACCCTAAGATCTTCTTGAGTCGTTTGTTCTATTGTTTCGGCCTGCTCATCCATACTCATAGATTTGAACCTATCCATGTTCGGGTTATATTTTCTCTATAATACCTCCTCCCAGTCCTGAGCACATTCTATAAAAATCTCATCTTCAAACTTGGCATGCACGTATGGCCAATAGGAAGAGACTTGTGAAGCATGTTGAAGAACTAGGCCTTTAGGGTCATTCTTGTGAAATCAACCTATCGGGAACTTGTATTCCATATGACTCAAACCCTCTTGTTTATCTTGAGAAGTGTACTTCACTATACAAAACCCTACATGGAAATCGTAGGGTATGAATGCTCATTTATTGTCCTTAACTAAAGTGGTGTTATAGCCCTGCAGAATAGTCTGGTAATAGATTTATCCTACAACAAGCCGGTATGGTTCGTGAGTAGGGAGAAAATGTGGTTTTCCGGTGGCCCCAAACACCCTGATATAGGTTATGGTTTCATCTAGGTACCAGTGGCCCAATTTCGAAATCATTTTCTTGGCTTCTACAAACAACCTTGGGCATTCCTTTTTCAATATAATGAAATAAATCTGAGCGATGAATTCATCGCAAATAATACCATAATACTTCTTGTACCTATTTTCCCATAGGATGTTGAAGTAGACATGTACAGGAAACTCTGCGATGTGTCAACTCAGATTCATACCGACGAAGATATTTCTTGCGCAGACTACATCTAGAAAATATGAGGCCATCTGAAAAGCGGGTGCTTCTCCCTCCTTTGGTGACTGGGCCTACAGTATACTGGTGCTCAAATGTTTGGAGATAATTTCTGCCTCAGATTCGCTGTCCCATACCAACCATTTCTTCGGTTTGTAAATTTCTTGTCTTCCTTCCACCGGGAGGCCATTAATCGGTTAGTGTCATGGAATTCATAGAACTTCACCACGAAGTCTAATTCAACTGCTCCTTTAGGTCCCTGATTTTGTAGTTCTTCTGGACCTCTGTTGGGAGAAACACTTTGACACATCCACCATTCTCATCATTGATTAGGCACTTCTTTTCGTTTGTGTGATTGATTATCCAACTCAAAGTCTTAATGTAGGGAAAGACTAGAGTTCAGCAGATTATCGTATGCAAGCACGACTGTCAGATATTTGAAAAAACACGATCGTCAAGCACCCTTACATCCAGATCGTTGTGGGGGATAAACTCCGGGTAATATTTTTAGTTAATTTTATTGAATAAATCTCCCCATTGTGGGAGCATTACCTTTGACCCAGTAGTTTCTTTTGTATCACCAAAAGTAGGGGTTTGAGAAAATGGCTTCTTGGTCGATGTTTTGATGACTGGCTCCGCTCTGGGAGAAAATTCCAACTGCCTCGTCGTGCCGAGAGAAGATCCTTCATCCATGTCTACTTCCTTTAATTTCGATTCCCTCGGCGAGAATTTGGTCATTGGATTCCTTGGAGGCATTTTCCCTGCATCTAGAACAATGTTAGATACTGTGTTACAAACAGGATGCTAATACATAAAATGCAACCGCTGAAATGAACAAGTTAACATATACATATTCTTCACACTAGATTAACCTGGCTTTTTTTAAATTATGAGAATCAAACACAACTCTTGAGATGCTCTCTTCACTTCTTCGGTTGCTCTAGAAATGGGAAACTTGTGTGCGGAATGGAGGTGTTTGAAGTTTTCTTAGTGATTTAAAAAGAGATAATACTTACCTTGTCGCATCATTTATTCAATTCAAGGTGTGAGTGCAATTCTACAAAATTTTCCACCAAATCCTCATTATGTTCAAGATTAAATGCAATCGCAGGTTGGCGGCACAGGTGCAGGATATAATGTGGTTAATCGTCGATTTCAAATTCTCTTTTTTCAATCTATGCATGGAGTAGAAATGTATGCGAAGAAAAACATTAACTGGCCTATTAAATGGCAGAATACGATCTTATTCTGTGTTGAAGATGTCCCATCATTCCCCTAAATTAATGGATGAATTGGGAGTTAGTGTTTTACTTTGGACAATGTTCGTTGATTTATCTTGGTAAAAACTTCGATGTCGATCCATCTTGTCGTACAACACTGATGTGGAAATGTTGACTTGGAAGTGTGACTAGGACACGGGGAAACCTAAGGTGACTCGAGATGAAACTAGGTCATACAAAATGCCTGGCGCTTGAAATTGGTGTCTTCATTTAATCATGTTATTCAAAATCAAGGACTTTCATTAGCTAATCATTATAACAATAGGTCCTACCTTGGCGATGCTGAAAATGCATCGGGGATTGACGATCGACGATAATTTTAAACAAGTGTTCCCATATTTCCCCCCTCGAAACTTGTCGATGCCAAAAATGCATCGGGGATCGCTGATCAGCGATGTGTAAATGCATAAATTTTCAATGATTTAACCCTTTGCGATTTCACCGATCCCTGATAAAATGCATTGGTAATCGATTGTCGAAGGTTCATCATGGCCCATGTCAATGTTTATCCCTTCGTATTTCATTGATGCCGATGAGAAATCGACCACCTCCTAAATCATATTTGTGAACAACAAGCGCACATCTACTCTGATTTTACCAATGTCAATGATACATCGATGATCAATGATTATTGTTACTATGTGGTCATTTCTACTTGTTCAAAATTTTCCAACGTCGAACATAAGCGCGTGGGTCAAGATTTTAGCTGCAGATTCTTAGTTAAAATTCCAAGTTCTTTTTATAAACACAAAGGTTCCACTTTGATAGGTTCAAATAAATCCATCTTGCTCAATTAAGAGACATGAAAAAGAAATTAGAAATTCATCCATAACGGACTCAATTCAGAAATCAGAACCAATAGAAAACAAGGGGTACCCAAAAGAGAAAAATTTCATAAAATATTTTAGGGTGTGTTGAACGCTCAACAAATGGAGATTCTTTGGGCGAATAAAAAATAATTGTTACTTCCTTCATGCTTATCTCGTGAAGAAGTTGGTTGAGAAACTAATTGGCTTCACTTTTAACAGAGTATGTCCTATCCTTGCATGTACAAATTCCCAGGTTTGTGAATCTAGGTCCACCTATAGAGTTTAACCCTTATCCCACCTTCATGTCCTCTTGACCGTGACCCACACCCCCTTTTTGACAAGATCTGGGTAAGGCATTCACTAGCTCGAGGTCATTTTAATTATCATTATGTACTTGCTATGGTGTTGCTCCACTTCCAGCGAGTGTCCATAGCCCTGACAGAGTCACCCCAATGTCGCAGACCTTGCTCTGCTTCCAGCAGGCATCCATATCCTCGACGGAGTTATCTGCATACCCTCTCCTACTTTGCACTCATTTAATATAATTGATTTATTTATGGCATAAATTCCCTGAGCGATTTGGAGAGGACATTTGTTATCTGCAAGATGAAATGGTTAATGTGAAATTATTCCTAGGTTTGTCTAGAGGTACATGTGGTCCTTTACAACTTGCCATCTTTCCTTTTAGGCTTTACCAAACCACAAGGCAGACACTTCATTACTTACTAAGTTCGTTTGTTTTTCAAAGACAAGATATATATCTCCTTGAAGAAATTTTTAATTTCCCATCATTTCTTAAGTTTCACCTAAGCATGAATCAGGAGTAGAGTTTTCTACACAATATTTATTTGGGTCAACCAATGTTTTACGGAACACAACTATATTACAAGAAAATATTAAAAAAAGAAAAGACAGGAATAAAAATCACTCTGCAATCAGTCTACCCTAAACCTACACATTTATCCTAATCAGAATATAACATGAAAACACACACACACACACACAAATATAT
>JASDQU010240725.1:74752-90447 GCA_032191745.1 Picea mariana
CTAAAGCTGCATTTTCTTCTTCCTTCATTTTATTTGTATTAAAATCATCAAATTGTGAAGATAATGTACCCATAAGTTAAGTCTTGAAGTTTTCTAGTAAGTTAGCAATTTATGCTTTAGTAATACTCCCTATTGCAGTTTTTGACACCTTCAAAAGAGTATCCATTTGAATTTTTTCTATTTTAGCTTTTCATCTAGAGTATTTTCTGCACATCTCATAAATTCGGTCAAATGGAAAAAAAGAGATATCTTCTAAACCCATTAAATTTAGAACATCTATGTATTCATCTAGAAGTCCTTTCAGAAATATAGTGCGAGTGAGATAAGGGTTTATAGTACTATGTTTTGACTTTTGTAGGTTATACAAAAATTGTTCCAAGTAATCTTCTAGACTCTCATCCTCTTGTTGAGACATTCTAAAGATGTCTTCTTTGGAATTGTGAGGTTTACAATATGCCTAATATTTCCTTAGAAAAAGATTCCTCATTGTTTCCCAATATTAAATGAAGTTTTCGCCTAAACCCATGAACCATTTTAGTGCACTTTATTTTAAATTTGCAGGAAACAATCAGAGTTTATGTGCATCATCTGTATAACCATAAGTTCTACATAAGATTTCAATTTCAAATAAGAAAAAATCAAGATCCTCAGAAGGTGAATCATAAAAATTTGGAAGAACTAAGGGAGGAATATTTTTCATTTTTACCTCGTTAGCAAGATTTGCAAGCACATCTATAATAGGAAATATGAAAGTGAATTCACTTTCTTATTCTTCATCTACTTCATATTCTACTCTGGGTCTTCTTTCTTCCCTCTCTAATCATGCTCTTCCTCTTGTTCGTCTCTCTTCTTCTTCTTTTCTTTGTCTTTCTCTTTCTTATCTTTCTATTATTTGTTCCACTATTTTTGGTATTCTATCATCTTCATCTCCTAGTCTTCTTCCATCTAGTGCTCTTCTTGGACCACCTCCTTATGCATGTGACTCGGAATCTTCCATTCATTTTCCCCAAGAGATCCAAATCTGTTTATTCCAATCTGTTGGCTCGTCTTCTGAATCTTATGCTTTTTCAACAACCTCCTCTTATGAATGGTTTGGTGGGAAATGATTGTGTTTGAATTAATGGTTTAGTGGGGGGTTTGTAATTTTAAGAAATTTTTTGTTTTTCATATTTTTCTGTTTGTTTTCCTGATTTAAATGAAACATTGTTTTTTTAATAAACCTACCCATACTATCCCTAGGTATAACTGGCTTATTTATGCAAACCAAACATGACTAGGACTTGCACACACTCACTTAAGTGAATGTGTAGGTTCTTACCTCTCATCTTACCATGTGCACTCCTCCTAGTCCTAAATGTGTGAATCACTCAAAAAGAAAATCAATAAAAGAAAACTGAAATCAATAGAAATTTGTATCCCCTAAAATAAATTATTTTAGTGCCTCCTAGGAAACGATGCCAAAATGTTGGACTTCCTAGTGGTCTAGGTTTCTCATCATTCCATTATCAATATGGGAAAATAAAATTGTAAGACACAAGAACAATATGTGTAGAATTGACTTTGAATCCTTTCCAATTGAATTTTAATAGACTCATAAATAGATAGTAAAAATTATTCAATCAACTGATTCAGATTTAATTGTCAGAGGGTAAGGGGTCAAATTGTAGGTCAATCACTACTCTTACAAGTGTGCTTCCTATAGAATGTACTTTGTTTAGTTAACTGAATTGATGATTAAAGAAATTTCATAATTTATAAGTTAGGAATAACTGAATCAAATTCAAATGATTTTAAATTGAATCAAACTTAAACAACTGGAGACTTATAGATTTAATCACTTTGTGAAATGTTTCATAGAGTTGTTTGTGTAGATATGAAGACAAAAGTTTATTCAATTAAAGTTGAACGCTTTGAATTTATAGGTCTAGAATAACTCATACCATAAACCAAATAGACTAAGATCTGTGGCACTACTGCAACAAAATGAAATTCACGCGTGATGGGAAACAAAGCCATGAATCAACATGAATTCAAATATTCTCGTAGAAAGTTAACAATCATTGTGCAGTTACGGAAAAACACATTAGAAACATTATTTATGAAAAGGAACAAGAACAAACTGCAAACTTAGTTATCACTGAAAGAGAATTAAATACTACATGAAACACAACACATACCAGGGGTCCTTCCTGGAGTGTGTTTCTTAAAGAACATCAAAACACAGAGATGCTTACAAAAAATTGCTCAAAGATTCATTGATTAATCTTCAAACACGGGTTTTTAGAAATTAAAATTTGTCTCTAGAAATAAAAGTTACATTCTCCATTCACCTCTTCAACTCCCTTGTTTCTATATTTATACAATTTATTTCTCAATCGAATATCCCCATACATATAACTAATTACAAAAAATGTGGATCAAATATTCATTATAGCCAAGGATACTATCTTCTTCGCTCCTTCTGAGATGGATCCTCAAATTGTTTGACTAATTGTTCCCTTATTTCTGGCATTGAATGCTATATTTTATGAACAGTTTATGGATTTGCTTTAATGCCTACAGATTTCATGTACTGTCTGTAGACAGCTAATGTTGATTGAGTTTGACCATGAGGCTTCATATGTTGAAACGATGGAGAAATAGGTAATTGTCCATCTTGATACTTCTAGGGAATATCTCCAAGTAGAATTTATTTTGATGATTGAGGGAAAGTATCTGAACCACCTATTAGCACTGGAAGTTACACTTTGACTTCTAAAGTGAAAGATCAGTACCCATCAATAGGTTTGTAAGGTAAATTTTAAGACAAAGTGTCAAATGGGTAAAACTCAGTCTAGCAATGTAGATCACAGGAAATTCTAGATAGGATGTATCAACAAAAGAGGTCTTGTCTAACTTGGATCAGGGTTTTAAAGAGTAATATGGATTTGTTGAGGGGTCTGAGATCCCTTTAACTCAAAATTAGGAACCAAACCCACCTTAGAGGCCCAATTAGACTCTACAGTGTTTGATGGTGGAATGGTTCTTTATATCTTTCTATATAGCTAATTTATTGATGGGCTTTACTTAGTGATTGATAGGATATCTTTCTGTGAAAGTTCCTCCTTTATATTAAATGTTATCTTTTTGTCTTTTCTTTTATTAGATGAGTCTGATAAAATGAGGTGTGATGGTATAAAACAAGTGATAGAAGGGATTCGTAACTACTGAAGAAGGTTGAGCCTAGGATAACCCTCATGCTCAAGCATGCAGACAACGATATTCACACCTGTTACAAGTCTAGTAATAATACATTAACTTGTTGGTATTTCAATAGTGACTGAGATACAATTATTGAAAGAAAATATGCATGCAATAAGATGATTGCAAGAAAAATAGTTTCCTTAGCTCTACCATCAATCACACATTAACACAATGATTTTATTTTCATCATTAAGAACAAAATAACTGCTAAAATATTGAAACAGGTAACTTATCAATAGATTCAGAAACTCTTACTCGTTACAACATCAATTACTGAAATAAAGGTTGCAAGTAGTTCCTCTTAAATCCAATCACATAACGCTTTTGATAAAAAATAAAATTTTGTCTCTGGTTCTAAACAGAACTTCTCAATTAAGGTTGTTCAAAAATAGTTCTTTACAATTCTGAAAAAGAGGGTCCTTTTCCCAAAACCATCGACCTCTCCTAAAAGTTCAATCCCCCTAGTTATAAAGAATCACTAACTAAAAATAGTTTCTACAAGTTTGTGTTAAGTAAAACAAAATATTTCCACGTGGTGCTTGATCTCTTTTTTCTCTCAAAATCATCTCATGGTTCTATTGGAGTGGATGAATCTTCTCGTATTCTGACCACTTGACGAAGAGATCCTTGCTTGTGTTAGCATACGGGAATCTGTGATGATCCATCAGAGGTACAAGTGTTTCCTTCACTTCCACTACCTGTGCTTTATATTTGGAGACTTTGGCACTTAACCACTCCATAACTACACGATCCTTGATTGGATGTTCCATAAACTTATGTATTTGACCTGATGGCATGCTTTCCACCTGTGTGATCTCCACTCCCCATGTTGATTCTTGTTCTGCATGTCGTTTGACTATGTCATGCAAGTCACCAAAGTCTTCAAGTGATCTGAACTCTAGGGGGCCAATGTCTCTCATCTCTCGATTGATATTTTTCCATATTCTTTCACACTCTTCCCATCTCTTCTGTATTTCTCACTGAGGTTCCTAGGCCATACTTACCTAGTATTCGACTGCTTTCCTGATCTGAGTGATGCTCCTATCCATCACCACTCGAATACCATGCTCCTTTGTGTCTCAATCGTTTTGCATTATGCTAATGTAGTTAATTCGTTCTACATATTGGTACACATTTTCATACCATCTCTCCATGTCCTTACAGGTTGTCAGTGCCATAAGGATATCTTCTTGATAATCAGATACACATGCAGTGAAAAGATGTCTTTCTCTTGTGAAATTTTCATATGCATCTTGGAACTCACTCTTCAGAAACACTGTGGCCTGTGTTGAGTCTTGGTAATATTTTTCCAAATGGTGTCGATGGTATAGATCCTTCAGTGCAACAGCCCGTTCATTTTCATCTCTTTTTTCTCAATCCAACATGGCATTAGTGATGGCCATCCCTGCATCGATGAGCTCAAATGTCTTTGTGTGTTCTATGTTGAGCATCTTATCCTCTGTAGTGATGATAATTGAGCAATCTAGTGTGAGTCTTCTTTTCTTTGTGGCCCTCCTCATGATAGCTTTCCTCTTCCTGTCATAAGCAATCACCTGTATATCGGTGACCACATCAACGAGCTCAAGGATTTGTTGTTCTCCCCAAGTCAGAGTGTTTCCCAAGCTTCATGTTGTATGTATTTTCTCTAGGATCGGTTCTTGTACTTCTTCCATATGTTTTGATGGCTCGACCTTTGTCTGGTGTTCATAGACTAGTGAGGTATCATCCAAAAATGAAGATTCAGTGATAGGCTCAGTACTTACTTGGTGATTGGATGTCGAGGTGCCAATCTCTAGCTATTTCAATTCCTCTTTTTTTTCCATATGAACCTAGCTCATCCCTGGAGATGTCTTTCGGAGTCCCCGATAGGTCAATAAACACAGTGTCTAAGACACTTTCGGCTTCATGGTATCCCTACAGAGGGTTGGAACTGATTCATTGGGACTTGGAGCAAATGTCCCCCCAAGCTCTTTCTCCTCTGTAATTGGTATCAGAGTTACAAGTGAGAACATTGAACTCTCTTCATCATCATAGATGGTTATTAGATCAAACAGGGTATTAAGTACACCTGGTGTTCTTGGAATCTCATACTGGGTTGGAATGGTCACCGAAAATCTATCCTGTAGTGATGGAACTCTGGGATTTTCCATATGGGTGGCTTCCTCCAGTTGTATTGACTCTGAGCCATTTAGCTCTTCTCCGATGGTGATTGGATTGGTCAGGGTGATCCTCGTCATTTCTACTAGTTGAGGATCATTCTCTAGTTGGTCGATGATTCTTCGGGCTCCCTCTAGTAACAACAACCCCCTCCTTTGTGCCTCTATGGCTTATGTTGCTCTGTTTTCTTCTCTAACCCTAAGAGCTTCTTGAGCCGTTTGTTCTATTGTTTCGGCCTACTCATCCATACTCATAGATTTGAACCTAGCCATGTTCAGGTTATATTTTCTCTATAATACCTCCTCCCAGTCCTGAGCACATTCTATAAAAATATCATCTTCAAACTTGGCATGCACGTATGGCCAGCAGGAAGAGACTTGTGAAGCATGTTGGAGAACTAGGCCTTTAGGGTCATTCTTTTGAAACCAACCTATCGGGAACCTATATTCCAGATGACTCAAACCCTCTTGTTTAGCTTGAGCAATGTACTTCACTATACAAAACCCTACATGGTAATCGTAGGGTATGAATGCTCGTTTCTTGTCCTTAACTAAAGGGGCGTTATAGCCCTGCAGGATAGTCTGGTAACAGATTTATCCTACAACAAGCCGGTATGGTTCGTGAGTAGGGAGAAACTGTGGTTTTCTGGTGGCCCCAAACACCCTGATATAGGTTATGGTTTCATCTAGGTACCAGTGGCCCACTTTCGAAATCATTTTCTTGGATTCTACAGACAACCTTGGGCATTCCTTTTTCAATATAATGAAATAAATCTGAGCGATGAATTCATCGCAAATAATACCATAATACTTCTTGTACCTATTTTTCCATAGGATGTTGAAGTAGACATGTACAGGAAACTCTTCGATGTGCTAACTCAGATTCATACCGACGAAGACATTTCTTGTGCAGATTACATCTAGAAAATATGAGGCCATCTGAAAAGCGGGCGTTTCTCCCTCCTTTGGTGACTAGGCCTATAGTATACTGGTGCTCAATTGTTTGGAGATAATTTCTCCCTCATATTCATTGTCCCATACCAACCATTTCTTTGGTTTGTAAATTTCTTGTCTTCCTTCCACTGGGAGGCCATTAATTGGTTAGTGTCATGGAATTCATAGAACTTCACCATGAAGTCTAAGTTCAACTACTCCTTTGGGTCCCTAATTTTGTAGTTCTTCTGGACCTCTGTTGGGAGAAACACTCTGACACATCCACCATTCTCATTAGGCACTTCTGTGCGTCTGTGTGATTGATTATCCAACTCAAAGTCTTAATGTAGGGAAAGACTAGAGTTCAGCAGATTATCGTATGCAAGCACGACTATCGGATATTCGAAAAAACACGGTCATCAAGCACCCTTACATCCAGGTCGTTGTGGGGGATAAACTCCGGGTAATATTTATGTTAATTCTATTGAATAAATCTCCCCATTGTGGGAGCATTACCTTTGACCCAGTAGTTGCTTTTCTATTGCCAAAAGTAGGGGTTTGAGAAAATGGCTTCTTGGTCGATGTTTTGATGGCTGGCTCTACTCTGGGAGAAAATTCCAACTGCCTCATCGTGCCGAGAGAAGATCCTTCACCCATATCTACTTCCTTTAATTTCGATTCCCTCGGCGAGCGTCTGGTCGTTGAATTCCTTGGAGGCATTTTCCCTACAGCTAGAACAATGTTAGATACTGTGTTACAGACAGGATGCTAATACATAAAATGAAACCGCTGAAATGAACAAGTTAACATATACATATTCTTCACACTAACTTAACCTAGCTTTTTTGAAATTATGAGAATCAAACACAACTCTTGAGATGCTCTCTTCGCTTCTTCGGTTGCTCTGGAAATGGGAAACTTGTGTGCGGAATGAAGGTGTTTGAAGTTTTCTTAGTGATTTAAAAAGAGATAATACTTACCTTGTCGCATCATTTATTCAATTCAAGGTGTGAGTGCAGTTCTACAAAATTTGCCGCTAGATCCTCATTATGTTCAAGATTAAATGCAATCGCAGGTTGGCAGCACAGGTGCAGGATATAATGTGGTTAATCATCGATTTCAAATTCTCTTTTTTCAATCTATTCATCGAGTAGAAATGCATGCAGAGAAAAACATTAACTGGCCTATTAAATGGCAGAATACGATCTTATTATGTGTTGAATATGTCCCATCATTCCCCTAAATTAATGGATGAATTGGGAGTCGGTGTTTTACTTTGGACAATGTTTGTTGATATATCTTGGTAAAAACTTCGATGTCGATCCATCTTGTCATACAACACTGATGTGGAAATGTTGACTTGGAAGTGTGACTAGGACACGGGGAAACCTAAGGTGACTCGAGATGAAACTAGGTCATACGAAATGTCTGGCGCTTGAAATTGGCATCTTCACTTAATCATGTTATTCAAAATCAAGGACTTTCATTAGCTAAGCATTCTAACAATAGGTCCTACCCTAGTGATGTTGAAAATGCATCGGGGATTGACAATCGGCGATAAGTTTAAACAAGTGTTCCCATATTTCCCCCCTCAAAACTTGCCGATGCCGAAAATGCATCAAGGATGTGTAAATGCATAAATTTTCAATGATTTAACCCTTTGCGATTTCATCGATCCCTGATAAAATGCATCGGTAATTGGTTGTCGAAGGTTCATCATGGCCCATGTCAATGTTTATCCCTTTCGTATTTCATCGATGCCGATGAGAAATCGACCACCTCCTGAATCATCTTTGCGAAAAACAAGCGCACATCTACTCCGCTTTTACCGATGTTAATGATACATCGGTGATCAATGATTATTGTTACTATGTGGTCATTTCTACTTGTTAAAAAAATTTCAACGTCGAACATAAGCACGTGGGTCAAAATTTTAGCTGCAGATTCTTAGTTAAAATTCCAAGTTCTTTTTATAGACACAAAGGTTCCACTTTGATAGGTTCAAATAAATCCATCTTGCTCAATTAAGAGACATGAAAAAGAAATTAGAAATTCGTCCATAACGGACTTAATTCAAAAATCAGAAACAATAGAAAACAAGGGGTACCCAAAAGAGAAAAATTTCATAAAATATTTTAGGGTGTGTTGAGCGCTCAACAAATGGAGATTCTTTGGGCGAATGAAAAATATTTGTTACTTCCTTCATGCTTATCTCATGAAGAAGTTGGTTGAGAAACTAACTGGCTTCACTTTTAATAGAGTATGTCTTATCCTTGCATGTACAAATTCCCAGGTTTGTGAATCTGGGTCCACCTATAGAGTTTAACCCTTATCCCAACTTCGTGTCCTCTTGACCGTGACCCACGGCCCCTTTTTGACAAGATCTGGGTAAGGCGTTCACTAGCTCGAGGTCATTTTAATTATCATTATTCACTCACTACGATGTTGCTCCACTTCCAGTGAGCATCCATAGCCCTGACAGAGTCACCCCAATGTCACAGACCTTGCTCTGCTTCTAGCAAGCGTCCATAGCCCCGACGGAGTTATCTGCATACCCTCTCCTACTTTGCACTCATTTAATATAATTGATTTATTTATGGCATAAATGCCCTGAGCGAGTTGGAGAGGACATTTGTTATCTGCAAGATGAAATGGTTAATGTGAAATTATTCCTAGCTTTGTCTAGAGGTACATGTGTTCCTTTACAACTTTCCATCTTTCCCTTTGGGCTTTACCAGACCACAAAGCAAACACTTCATCACTTACTAAGTTCATTTGTTTTTCAAAGACAAGATATATATCTCCTTGAAGAAATTTTTAATTTCCTAGCGTTTCTTAAGTTGCACGTAAGCGTGAATCAGGAGTAGAGTTTTCTACACCATATTTATATGGGTCAACCAATGTTTTACGGAACACAACTATATTACAAGAAAATATCAAAAAAAAGAAAAGACAGGATTAAAAATCACTCTGCAATCAGTCTACCCTAAACCTACACATTTATCCTAATCAGAATATAACATCAAAAGACACACACACACACACACACACACACACACACATATATTAACAGAAATATTTTTTTAAGGATTGGCCATTCACTGGGAGGACGTCGGGTTCTCCCCTCATATTTTGCAACCAATATGTGCCTGCCCCGATTTTCTCAGATACCTGGAAAGGTTTAAGCCATAGATTTTGAAACTTTGAATGTTTTCCCTTAGGTTCATTTTCTCTATCCCATTTTAGGACTAAGTCTCCTACTTCAAAATTATTCTCTTTGGCCTTATGCATGTCAAACCATATTTTAACTATCTGTTTATGAGCGACGAACTTCGATTTTGCTTTCTCCCTTTCCTCTTCTAGCATGAGGAGGGTATCAACTCTTTGCTGAATAACTGATGAGGGTTGTCCTCTTGAACCCTGAGCAAGATGAAGTGACGGAAGATATAACCCATTTGGAAGAATGGCTTATTTTCCGTATACCAGAAAGTATGGAGATTTTCCTATAGCTTCCTTCGGTGTTACTCTATCTGCCCATAAGGCATTATGAAGAAAGCTATGCCAATTCCTCTAATTGTATGCGACTGTCTTCTTCAATATCCTCACTAGTTTCTTATTAGTTGATTCTTCCACCCCATTCCCTTATGGATATTAATTTGTAGAGTATCTTATTATGATTCCTTTGTCTAGAGAAAACTCTATTAATAAAGTAGAAGAAAAGTAAGAAGCAATGTCAAAAATGAGAATGGAAGGCATCCCAAACCTTGTGATCAATTTTTCTTCTATGAATTGGATTACAACCTTCTCATTCACGTGAGTCAGAGGGATGGTCTCTGCCCATTTCATAAAATAGTCTGTAGCATTCGGTATGTATTTATGTTGTTTTGAAGAACTTGGGGTAATCTACCCTATGATGTCTAACCCCCATTGCTCGAATGGTATGTATATGGTCACTGGTTGGAGTGGGACAACTTCCCTCGTCTCTCTTCCATCACTCATTTGGAAAGATTTACAGTTTCTAGCATACATATGAGCATCCCTGAATAGAGTAGGCCAGTAATAACTAACTCTTAATACCACCCCAAACCGATGGCCAAACAAAGGTCATCAATCGGATGATTATGCACATCCTGCACATGTACAATTCTAAGTATCCTTGTACATGGGACGAGAATCTCCCATATGTCCAACAAAGTTACAACAGGGATCTTCATAGTTCCACCAGCCATAGCCCATTTAAAGTGGGTCTGGGATTCCAACACTTGGGAACAATTGATGTTTCACTTCATCTTTCCACTGCACGGACAGACTCTTCCCCCGATTAGTCTGTGATCAATAAAGCCACCAAATTCATTGAGCGGATTCAACACATCTACCAACAGGTCCAGGAGATTTTAAACAAATCCAATTCTAAGTACAAGCAATGCCATGATAAACACAGGGTACCATACCAGTTTCAGGTTGGAGACAAAGTCTGGTTACATTTTTAGAAGGAGCATCTCACTGGACCCCATCGGAAGCTTCTCCCACTTTTTTATGGGCCTTACACTACCACCAAGGTTGTGGGTAGTAATGATTTTGAGATAAACACTCCACCCTTCCTTGGTCTGCATCCAGTATTCAATGTGGACCTCCTTCGGCCATATTTTCCACCATTATTGGACACCTCTTAGATTGTCGAACAACTGACACCAACAGAGATCAACCTTCACTGCATGGAACAAGCATCCGCCAATCAGATCGTGGACACATAGGTCAAGGGCACTCGCCAACAATGGATCCATCTTTATCGTGTTGTCAAGGTAGGTAAACTCCTACACCAAGGAAAGTGGCTCACCCTGGGCCAAATCTAGCATAAGTCTCCTCACCTGATGGGGGAACTCAACGCAATGGAGACCATTGCTTCCTAAGGGGGGAGGATTGATCCAGGTGGACATTGGTGGCCACCCACCTATTCCAACTAGCTCCTCATGTTTGTTTTTGTTTAGCACGTCCTTCTGTACTGCTTTATAATTTTGAGCTCTACACTTCTGGGGTTGTCTAAAACCCCACACATTCTCCAAGTGGATACGGGTGGCCTCTCGCCTAATCGAACTGGCTTATTTTGTATGTTTTCATGTCAGCACATCTTACTGTACTTCCAGGGCTGTTTTGGGGCCCTAAACATTGTTTTTTTTACTCTCCACTGTCACACTAGTGACGAAGTCAGAGTCTAACAATGGAATGTGTATTTCTCTGAAAGACCTTTTCAATGGGATATCACGCACCTAAAATGAAGGTTGTATGCAAAATTTATGGCTCTAGGAAGTTGAGGTACCAAATTACACCAACTTACTCATAGGGCCCACATAACTTTTGGCATTTCACCTTCTAGGGTTAGGTTTTTGGATGTCTAGGGTTTTGGCATTCATGAGTAATGTGAAAAGGACAAATGGAGCCTCATTTTAATCCATTCTACTCAGATGGATGCGCGTAGTAGCTACATCTCTTCTCAGAGATAGCTACCACCATTCAAGCAAGTCTCAGTTCTGCAGTTTTACAGTTTCATCCTATTTCATTATTTAATAGAAGATATTATTCATTGAATATTTGTGTTATTCTTCCTATATCTGTGTTTATTGTATTCATTATGTTAATCACTTCATTCCTCCCCTAAATTCGGATCAGGTGGTCACTTATCAGGACTAGAAATAGCCAACAAGATCTTGTGTGTCGGGTACTTTTGGTCATCAATATTTAAAGACTGCATAGACGTTGTCAAAACGTTTCACCCCTGCCATATTTTTTCTTGGAAAATGCACCTACATCCTGCTCCCATTTTTCCATTCATCATTGTTTTTCTGTTTACTAAGTGGGTCATTGATTCTATGACATGCCACCCACTTTCGGCTAGGGGGCATTATTACATCATTATGGTCGTTGATTATTTCACCAAGTGGGTGGAGGCCATGCCTATGTTTTCAAGCAATCGTGAGATTGTTTCATTCTTCATATTCAACCGAGTTATAACTCAGTTCATTGTTCCAAAATATATTTTCACTGGCCATGGAAGTCACTTCCAGAACAAGATAATGTCAAAACTTGCTTCTAAGTTTGGTTTTAGATAGGAGCACTCATCTCCATATTACCCACGGGAGAATGGATAGGTAAGTCTCTTAAAACTATTCTCTAGCATACCGCCAATGCAAGTAATTCTAACTGGCACATAATTCTCTATCCATCTTTATGGGAATTCTAGACTATAGTAAAATGGCTATTGCCTTTTCACCATTCCATCTTGTTCATGGGTTGTAATCAATTTTACATATTGAGTGTGAGATTCTTTCCCTTAAGGTCGTTGTAGAGTTTCTACCTGACTTCACTAAGTTAGAAGCATGACATGTTCATCTAGAACACCTCAATTGTGATGTTGTTATTGTGAACGAAGAACAAAAAAAATGAGTTAAGATTCAGTGCAATAAGTATGTGCACCCAAGAATTTTTTTAGAGGATGATCTTGTCTTAGTATACGATCATGACAAAGTTTCCTTGGGGGAAGGCAAGTTTATTTTTTTATGGTATGGCCCGTACATTGTGAGACATTCCTTATGGAAAGGATCCCACAAGATCAAATATTTTGATGGGAATGTCCTTTCAACGCCTAGAAATGGGATCTATTTGAAAAAGTAGTACGCATGATCATATTTTCTTAGGTGTTCTTCTTGTAATTATTGTATATAGTTGTACATAGTGATGGTATAATGTCATTTTTGCGAAGTGATGCTTATGGTGCTTCTTCTTGGTTGGAAGATGTCAGGAGCTTCATTGGTTTTCATAGGGTATGTAGATGGCGCTATTCATTGCACTTGTAATATGGATTATGTCATTTGGATGATTTATTTGCCTATGTAATACCCTTGTTTCCCCTAGCTTGTAAATACAATTATATTATTGCTATAATACTATGGACAAATATGTTATGTGTGGATTTTGGGAAATGTTGAACCTTTTCTAAAGAAGGTAATGTGAATGTTTTTGTTAGTAAATAAAATGAAAATTGTTGAATAACTATTGAAGGTGTTGCCTATACAGATTATGTTTCCATGAGAGGGAATAGTGAAAAGAAACCATTATTGGTTGAAATGACCATTGTCAGGTAATAATCTACTATATTTAAAAGTGCTCAGACCCAGAATAGTCCTCTATACCAAAAAATTTATTTACCACTCAAGTTGGTGGTTGGGTAGACTTTCTCAAAAATCAATGAAAGAATAGGTAGAGTACCCATCTGTAATTTTCTGATCTGACCCATGAATTGGGGGATTTGACCCATGAAATCTTGTTTTAGAAGGCAATAAAAAGATTAAAATCATGGGTAGAAGGGAGAGGATGCACATGAATGGGTCTAGGGACCATTTTCTTAAGGTGAAGAGCATGTGAAGCTCTCTAGTTCTGAAAAGAACTGATAAAATATATTGTTTGGGTATAGGAATTGTTGGGTAGTGTCTTCTAATCAAGCTAATAAATGAGGCTGCAGAGAATTTGAGTGATTGAGTGAGAAATCAAAACATGCACCTTTATTTGTGGATTGAAGACTAGACTGCCAGGTTCTTGTGGGAGGAGGGTAACCTTCATCCTTTGTTATTTTCTGAGAAAAAATAAGAATTCCTCTCACGGAATCATACTCTAGCCAGGGGGTTTCTAGCTGTAAAAACATCAAGAGCAGTTGTGCCTATGGTTGGGTGGAAAGTGGCACACCCTTCAGGAGTTGCATCTCATTTCATATTTAAATAAGTATATCCTTTCCAAATCTATGCAATGTTAAGTTCTGAAATATTATAGAATGTGTTTCGGAGCAGTGTAAATTAAATCTTTGTTAAAGAGGCCTGAGAAATGTAGGTGTAATTATGAAAATGTTATAGTTGGATATCAATAGGTTAATAAACTTACTTATTGACTGCTTGTGTTTTAAAAAGGAGTGTTGTGAGTGAATGTTTTGGTTGATTGAGTGTTCACAATATATTTCATGTATTGGTGGAGATGAATGAATAGTTAGAATCTTCACAGAACATCTGAAAAGGAAAGAGGTTTGATTTTTTCATAAGAATGTTTTATTCTAAGTTTTCCTGAAGCTTTTATACCATAAAATTTAGAAAATATCAGATCTATGTTTGGGCCTTAGTAAAATAGCTCAAATATGTAAGAGAGGCAAAGTATTCCAAAATTAAATGATAAGGAAAGAATGAGAAATAAAAACCAAATTTCTTAATTTGAAATAAAATAAAATTAAGAATTTGAAGCATTGTGATTAATTAAGTTTCATTAGAATTTGGTAAGAAATGAGTTTTTACCGAGAATTACATCATAGATTTTTGTCCAAAAGGGAAAGACCTGAAAATGGTGACTATTCCCTTAAAATAGCAAAGAATTGCATGAAAGTAGGAAGACAATAAATTATCGTAGAAATACAGTTTTACATCGGAAAGTTTTTATAGAAATTTAATGTTCTGGAAAATAATTTAAACAAATAAACTGCATGAGTTTATATGTGTATATATATTTATATGGTTTCTAGATATCTTTTGCAAGGATGGTAAAGAGTGGTAATCCTTGGTAAGTTTCCAAAGTTACCAGATAAATGTCTTGATAATTGGATAACAAGGTGATAAAGTCATATATTAAAAACTGTGATTTCATGTCTTGTGCGTGAGAAATGGGAAGCTTGAAATGTTTCCCTCTTTTGTGAAAAGAAATAAACTTTGCCAATTTTTCCTAATTTTAATAATATTTCCTTGCACAGAGGACACTCTACACTTCTGGAGGAGTTTGTGGAAATGTATTTTTATTATCATTAAATCCTTTTGTTTAACGTATAAATATTGTTAGCAAAAATCCTTTTTTGGATTTTGGTCGTCAAAGAAATGAAATGGGAACGCATGATTTGAGTGTGAAGAGCTCAAAGTGTGATGGCAAGAGTGTTATAAAGAGAACTGAAAAAATATATTTTCCTAGGCACATGAGCTATTGGGGAGTGTCCTCTAATCAATTTGATAAACAAGGTTGTAGAGAATTTGAATGATTGAGTGAGCAATCACAGCATGCCCCTTTCTTGGTGGATCGAAGACTGGACTTACAGTTTCCTATGGGAGAAAGAGAGTAACCTTCGTCCCTTGTTGTTTGCTGAGAAAAAAAGAAGAATTCCTCTCATGGAATCATACTCTAGATAGGGGGTGACCAGTTGTAAGAACACCAAGAGAATTTGGGCCTATGGTTGGGTGGAAAGTGGCACAAAGGACATTTCTACACTTCTGGAGGAGTTCTTGGCAATTTATTTTTATTATCATAAAATTTTAAAGGTCTGGAAAAATCTAAATCCTTTTGTTT
>JASDQU010240725.1:90843-112615 GCA_032191745.1 Picea mariana
TCGGAGCTTGTCCGTCAGAAAAAATAAAAGAGAATGAATGTTCGGAGTACAATTTCCTATGATATTATAAATGTTAAACATTATAATATAAAACACTAATACCCAATCCCTTTCAAAGCTTGATCATTGGAGAAAAGAGAGGGGAACATATGATCAGAGTATGATGACATAAGGTGTTATAATTGTAATATATTATAATATTAAATATTAATATCAAACCCCTTTCGGAGCTTAGCCTTCGGAGAAAAGAGAAGGGAGAACATGATTTGAGTGTGAAATATCAGGGTCCGAGAGCCTGAATTATTATAATATTAAACACTAATATTTAATTCCCTCCAATGAATTTCGTAAGGAAAATAAGTTGCACAGTGTGTTCAAGGTCTGAAATCCCCACTTACTTTATTAATATAATAAAATATATTATAATGCAGCCTCGGTGCTTTACAACGAAGCTAAGTACATTATAAAATAAATTGGGTGTTTTACAAGGAAAAGGATTATATTACAATATAATTAATTAAAATATTTTTATAACCTTGATATTTAAATTAGAACTAAACCATTTTGATACATTTGATTCCCAAGGGAAGGGGAGAGAAATTAAATTCTCATTAGTTACCAAGCCGATATATTAGGCTAAGTGAAAATGTATTTATGGGGGTATTTAATTAATGAAGACTAATTATCCCTAATGATGATTAAATAATCGAATACCAAGGAGTGTTATTTTAAGAAAATATTGATTAACTTAATCAATTTATAAGAAATGAACAAGTGTCAATCTCTGGTTGAGTGAGCCTTTGTACCCTATAGTGATGTGGTGTGTCTTAACGGGTTCAAGTGTCAAGTATATATTGAGCCATGTGTCATGATGATTTGGCATCTAGAGGGGGTGATCCAGGATGTGATGTGAGTTCCACGTGTCACGTCAGGAGATAGGTATACGATGGCAGCAATGACCAAGGTGGTAGGCGAGTGGATAGATCTCCCCATTTTTCAGGGGTACTACCATCGAGGTGCTGAAGTTTAGGGTTACTGGAGGATCCAAATGAAAATAATTATGAGAGGATTTTGGGCTCTAGATCGGTGAACATGTGAGATTCAATCTCAATCGTAGGTCTCCAAGGGCCCCACAAAAGCTAAGTGCAGTAGGAGCAAGAGAAGGGTTGTTAACTATCATGTGAGTTGGTGAATACAAAGTAATTAGAGTCATTGATTTGCAAACTCTGAGGGTCATTGGATCTACAAGTTAGATCCGTCGGAGTGTGTGGTCAGAGAAAGTCTGTCAGAGTGGATTCTTTGTTGAAAATATGCTAACCCCAATGAGAGGACTCCGATGAAGGAGAAAATTTATGAACTAGTGGATGAGGGAGTCAGATGAGTCAGGTGGCATATGCCACGTCAGTTACAGGTTGGATGGCATGAGTGATTGGGAACCACGTGGCACTAAAGATAAACTCAATGAGTGAAAGTCCGGAAACCGTGGAGAGATTGCAACTTATGATCCAAAGATCACTTCTAAGCATGGTTATAGTTGTTGGAAAGCTATTGATGAGAAGAAGATGATGGTAAGATCTATATTAGGATTTGATATGGTTGAGGAAAAGAAAAATCTTAATACCCCGTCCCTTAAAAAGGTACTTAGGGGGTTGGGTGTCTTACAACGTACAAGAGAGTTGATCACTTTCGGAGGTTCTTTTCTCAACCCATCTACTAATAATGTAGTTGGTTACAGTGTTCTTATCAAAATACTTCGTGACGCCATTTTGTACCACATTCTCTCCTTAGAAGTTCATCTAGACTCTTAGTTGGTTGGATCGTAGCTAAATGCTATGTATCGTATTCACAAACCTATGTTACTTCATCGTTTACTCCGAGTACATTTTTTGGAGCGTTGTTTTGATCATATTACTTATATTCATATTCCAAGAAATTCCAATGTATTATGCAATTCATTTTCTAACTACGTGTTAGATTAGAATTTACATCATTCACATTAAATCAAAATCTCAAATCATTCATGAAATAATAATAAATCACAAACACCTCATTATCAAGGAAAAAATATCATTTATATATATATATATATATCATCATCATCATCATATAGTTGCAAAAAAGTAGATCATGTATCAAAAAGGGATTTTAATTCTCGATTGTCCTCTATAGGGACCAATAATAAAAAATCTAAGTATCTCTTAATCAGTTTCCTAAGGGACCTGCCCCTTCCTCTACACACTACTCATATAAAACCACCACATGATCAAGACGTTGAAAGAGTCGTATCCATGTCTATGGCACTCCAACCTGTTAACACATAAGATTGATCATGTTCTCCAAGGATTATGTCATACCATCAAATAACAACCTCCTCGAAGTGTGAAATATATATTTGAGTTGGCACTGCGAACTGGCGTTGTGAACTAGTTAAGGAAGAGGGTTGGAGGTTAGGTAGCTTGCAAGCATCTGAGTGAAAATATGAAATTATCAGCATCAACCTCATAGCCATCAGGTACTCCATGAGATTTTTTGTCTTGTTTGGAGGTCGGGAAGGGTTTGGCTAATTTATTTTCCTTTGGCGCTGCGAACTAGAACAAGCACTGCAAATTGAGATAGGTGCTACGGAATGTGCTGCAGAATGTGTTGCGGAAACTCTGTTCTAGGACTGTTGAACTGGTATTTTTGACCAGTTGACTTCCAAGACTATTTATAGGTGAAACAGGATGAATTTTCAAAATCCAAAGGAGGTTATTGTCAAGCAAGGACCCAAGAACATTAACCTCTTTCATTTTTCACACAGGTGTCACGGATTTGGATATTCGATGGAATCTTTGAGCCCTATTTTTTCAGTTTTCATGATTTCTTGTTTGAGACATGTTTTTGCGACACGTGTTCTGGCCATTTGGAGATGCATTTCAAGAAACTGAAGGAGTCTTTTTTTTATAAATATATTATATACAAAAACCGTTCTCATATTTTACACATATGTTATATTTTGAGAATTACAAGTGGCATTTTGAAGCCTATTTTTTATAATTTCGCCTCCCTGAAAAGATGGAAATTAGTTAAAACGTGGCATTCACTATTTGTAATTGTTTCAATTTTGGGAAAGGGGTTTGATTTTGAATTGGTGATCTGTAAAGGACCTATAGTGCTATATATTTCATGGTACAAAATTATTGTGGGGTTCAAATGGTTGAGCAGAGACACCCTGTTGTAATGTTTTGATAACACAGAGCCATACTCTAGTTTTATGTATGAGATCTAAGACATTTTGATTAATAGAAGTCAGCTTCCTTTCATATCTTACTTCTTTCTTACTATGGTTTCTCATTATTGAATGATTCAATTGAGATGTTATAGTTGTGTTGTAATGTATGTTTTATTATGATGTTGTTGTAATTGTTATCAATTTTTTAAGGTTTAGAACAAGAAGTTCTTGTGTCTGAGATTTTTCTTCTCCTATCTGCTAGTAAGGTATGATGATTATAGCATACTTATTCATCCTTCTCATAAATTATTCCATATACCCATAGTTTTCTTTAAATCATTGACTAAAGTTAACCAAAACCTCATTTGCTTATGCATTATGACCTAGAATTTCTGTGTTGGAACATTGCTATGCTGAGTTTTTTCCATTTGACATTCTATAATAAATATACATTTACAAACCCAATTGATGGGTACTGGGCTTATCCTCTAGCAATATGAGGGTGACTCTTAGTGCTAACATAAATGGTGTTGTTTTTGGGGATGAAGCAGCGAAGATATCTTCCTCGGGGAAGAACGACGATGATCAAATCTGCTTCTTGATGGTGAACAGGAAGATGACACACAGTTTACTGCTTATATTTCACCATGGAGACTCCATTGTTCAGAGATTCATAGGCAAATCCACTGGTAGAAGATCCAGAATATCCATGGAATCCATATTGGCTCAAAGCTATGCATTTTGTGATTTTTAGAACATATTTGGTTTTCCAAATCCAATGCCCAACAGAGATAAATGGGAAGGTATCATTCCTACATTTAAAGGAGAAGATTGGGAAGTTCTAGCTAAGCATATGCTAGATTTCTATGACTTTATTCATCAACGTCAGATTGTGCACAAGTATTTCCAGATCAAGATTTTTAAATATTCATTGAAGGGAGCATCCCATGACTGGTGTAGATCTATTTCAACTTCCAGTATCATCTCTTTGGAAGGTTTTCATGTTTCTTTCAATGTGTTTTGTGAAAATACATTTTCAGGTGAAAGTATTTTTTATTATTGTTGTGATGAATTTGAAAAGTATATGCATTATAAAGCAAAATTTTCTTATGATTGCAAAAATGAAAATCATGTTTTTAAGGAAGATCTAAAAGATACTATGTATCGTTAAGAAAAAAATTCTCACAACCAGGATCAAGAAAGTTTTGTTCGTGTGGATTATGTTCAAAATAAGCAAGATCCTGATTTATGTTTGGTTGAAATCCTTCTTGTTAGACATGAGGATATGTTTATCTCAATGGAAGCTTTATGTGAAAAGGATGATAAACAGGATTTTGAACTTACATCTGTTGTGGATTTTCATATTTATAATGACTATGAAAATGATGCATGTCATAAAGAAATTGTTGTAAAATAAGTTTTTTCTCATATCTTTCAATAGGATTCCTATGATGTGTTTTCACCTGTGATTGAAGAGAAGAATTAATAGGTTGCTTATCATTCTTTGCTAGATCCAAAGGTTTTAGACGACCTTCGTTGTGATAGCAATATTGTAGATATGTTTGACATTATATCAAACGTATCTATTGTTCCTAATGTGCATCAAAACAAGGTCAATTCTTTTGAGATCTCAGAGGGAAAATAGCACATGTATGAGACAGTATATGGCACTGTTGGATGTGATCAATAGCATTATGGAATTGATAAAGAAAATTTGAGGCAACACCTTTACTCTTCACATCAACTGGTATTTTGTCATATTGTTTATGATCCAGTAGTTGTCTACATGGAATCATTGTTCTTAGAGGTTTGTAACTTTGGAGCTTTTGGGATTAAAGGATATTTCAGCTTTGAGTATTGTCTGCCAATGTTTTTTCTACTGCAACAATTTTATCTTGTTTGCATTTATTCATTTACCTGCAAAGAAGAAAACCATTTTGTTAGTAAATTGATCACATGGCAGAATTGGAAATTCTCTTTTACATGATCAGCTTGCTTTTGTTGATTAGGAGTAGGAGTGTGAAGAATAAGTTCAGGTTATGAGAATTTAATTTTAGTTTGTTTTTTATATTGTAATAATTCTCCACCATCCCAAGGGATAAGGCACTAGAACCGCATCTTCTTGGAGCCTCACAGGGAGGTCTCCATCCCCTTTGGAGCTAGATGTTAACACAAGATTGATCATGTTCTCCAATGATTATTTCATACCATCAACTAACAAATCCTCAAAGTGTGCAAGCTATAGTTGAGTTGGTGCTGCAAAATGGCACTACAAACTAGTTAAGAAAGAGGGTTTGAGGTTAGGCGGCTTGTAGGCATCTAAGTGAAAATATGAAATTACTAGCATCAACCTCATAGCCATCAGGTACTCCATGGTAATTTTTGTCTTGTTTGGAGGTCAGGAAGGGTTTGGATACCTTATTTTCCTTTGGTGCTGTGAACTGGCACATGCACTACAAATTGACACAGGCGCTACAGAATGTGTTGTGAAATGTGATCTGGAATGTGCTACAGAAACTCTGTTCTAGGACTATTGAACTGGTATTTTTGAACAGTTAACTTCCAAGAGGATTTCTAGGTGAAACGGGATGAATTTTCAAAATCCAAAGGAGGTTATTTTCAATAACAGATACAAGAACATTAACCTCTTTAATTTTTCACACACATGTCACGGATTGGGAGATTCGAAGGAATCTTTGAGCCCTATATTTTCATTTTTCGTGATTTTCTGTTTGAGACATGTTTTTGCGACACGTATTTCGGCCAGATGGAGATGAATTTAAAGAAACCAGAGAGGTTTTTCTTTAGAATGAGATTATCTACAAAAACAATTCTCATATTTTACACATCTATTATAGTTTGATAATTACAAGTGGCATTTTGAAGCCTATTTTTCGTAATTTTGCCTCCTGAAAAGCAAGAAATCAGTTAAAACGTGCAATTCTCTATTTGTAACTCTTTGTATTTTGGGAAAGGGGTTTTAGTTAGAATTGGTGATCTAGAAAGGACCTATAGTTCTATATATTTCATGGCACAAGAGTATTGTGGGGTTCGAATGGTTGAGCAGAGACTCCATGTTGTAATGTTTTGATAAGATAGAGCCATACTGTGGTTTTATGTATGAGATCTAAACATTTTGATTAATAGAAGTCATCTTCCTTTCATATATTGCTTCTTTCTTACTCTGGTTTCTCATTATTGAATGATTCAATTGATATTTTATAGTTGTGTTGTAATGTATGTTTGATTATGATGTTGTTGTAATTGTTATTAGTGTTTTAAGGTTTAGAACAAGAAGTTCTTGTGTCTGATATTTTTCTTCTCCTATTTGCTAGTAAGGTCTGATGATTATAGCAGACTTATTCATCCTTCTCATAAAGTATTCCATCTACCCACACTTGTCTTTAAATCATTGATTCAAGTTAACCAAAATCTCATTTGTTTATGCATTATGGACTAGAATTTCTTTGTTGGAACATTGTTATGTTGAGTTTTGTCCATTTGACAGTCTATCATAAATCTACATTTACAAACCTATTTGATGGGTACTGGACTTATCCTCTAGCAGTATAAGGGTTACTCTTAGTGCTAACACAACTAAATGTTGTTTCATCCACTCTGGTAGATCCTTGATCCGTACCATGGGCACTAAGTGCACTAGTCTGTCTAGATTCCTCTAGAAGTTATCTAAAACTTGTTTGGCATATACTCGTGGTTGTCCATCACGACCATGTATCCTATGTAGCATAAATACTTCTAGTTGTCTCAATCCCACATCTTCATAATCAAACAATCTCATTAGTCACATGATCCATGTCAAAAAAAATTATCCATTTATATTCCTCAAAATATAAAAATCAAATAATTATAAAATATTCTTACCAATATCTTTGTAGGCACTACCAGGAGGGATAGGAATATTTGGGTCCTATCAGTATTCTATCCTTGCATATGGATATTCCTCTATGTATACCACTTGGCATCACCACCAAGTAAAGAAGGCATCATCTCATGGATGCCCTAGTTTCCCTGCTCCCTACCTCGGTAAGACTTCAGTCCATCTCTCCATTGCACCATCTCGAACATAGTGAGGATGGATTTCCACTCTAGGATTGACCATGGGTATCCTCTCAAAGAAGAAATAGCACAAAAGGCTCCCATAGCCAATAATTTTAAGTTTTCCCTATTTGCATCCTATCATTTGGGCCTTCATACATGTCCATAGTGTTGTGCTCCAATCATACAATTTTGGCCTCAAACATTCTATGGCATAAAACATCATTGCCCGAGAGGCTTGATTCCATGATATTGATCTTGTAATATAGGAAATCAATAATACAATGATATTCATATTGAGGTTTGTAATCTCCCCTATCGAGAGTTGGCTCCCAACTTTTTGTTTCTTGGATGAGTAGTACAATGCAATGTATTCATTGGTCATGAGACTAATGGATCCTTTACCTTTTAAATTGAAGACATCTCCTCATCGAGGTATCCCAATAAGAAATTATATATCCTTTCTTTCAATCTTTAAATATTTCCCCCTGATCATGAAATCGTCTTCATCGGGTTCCTAATAATCTATTATAGTTGCAAGTAGTATGTGTTGTGCCCTTATGTCATTGCAACGAAAAAACTTGTATAATCCACATCACTAGAGAGATTCTTGGGCCTCTAATCATTCATCATATCATTATCAACTTTCTTGTGTTCCCTCTCCCTCCACTCTATCACCATCCTACAAAATCTAAATGATTTTTTAGTCAATCTTTTTAATTTCAATATTTGTGTAATTGTACGTGATTGTTTGTTAAGATAGTCACATATGTATGTGACCCACATCAAGAAAAGTCGTGTACATGTCTGTGCTACTTTTACAATTCATTTCCTACTAAGAAATCCACTAAATCTAAAAAACTTGCAATTAAAAATGAAGAGGAGGAAATTACTTACTTGGTCCAAGCGGTCTTGGATTCTAAGTTTTGTGCACCTCGTACTGGTCTTCGAAATTTCAAAAGGTAAAAAAGGCTTCAATGCTCTCCAAAGGGTAAAAAACAAGAATGAAATGGTAAAAATGAGTTTTACACTTATTTTAACACATTTTTTCCACTTTTTCAAATAAATTTTCCCTCCTTTTTAACAATTCTATATCGTTTAGCCTAATAAAACATGTAGGAAATGTTTTCTTATGCAGTTGTCTTTGAGAGATCTCATTTTTACACATATTTGTATATATGGTAACCTTTTTCGATTTCTTCGGCATGTATTTTTCTCTTTACTGACATGTAGAGTAGGTATCGCCCCGCCTTCATACTGCATTTATCCATATCAATCACATATTTTCCTTAGGATCGACCCCACTGAGTTGTGACATGAAACCTTCTTTGATATTTATAAGTGTTGTAATTCATGTGGTAGAGCCTATCGTTCATGGGTTCCCTAGTTAGACCCTTTCTTGCATTTTGGCACCCATGTTTAAATAATTCCATAGGCTCGAGAACCTTGTTTAGTCCTGCCATGACTTTGCATTGAAACAACATACCTTCTTCTCAATCTTCTTCTACATACTACCTACTCTTTGACAGGAAATATTTCTGTTGTTCCAACTGTGGCTCATCCTACAGCCAAAGAAGCTTCAAAGGTGGCAGCTAACATTAAATATCATGCCTGATCAAGAAATTACCATTATTTTTATTCTAAAGCTACGTGCCAAGTGGCTACCTTCCCTTATGGTTTTGGTATCAATAATCATAATCATTTTGGCAACGGATTCCACATCATATCTTCCTTTTATCATTTTTGGCACTTATGACAGTTGGCAAATAAGGTTTGAGAAAGTTTAAGAAATGGGTTTTCTTCAGGCCACAAGACAACTGCCAATATGTTAACCTGAGCAGCATTCTTGCTTGCCACGTAATACATTCCTGATTGTTTTAGGCTACACCAACCATCAGAAAAAGACCATCTCAAACTGCTCAAACGTCCAAGCGTAATAATCATGGCTTCTCAGTCGACGTTTTGGAAGGAAAAAATGAATTGTTACTTGCAATCAAATACTAATGTACAGGACGATGTCTTCCAATTAGTTTGCACGTACACATTGCATTTGAAAAGGTGCCGACTTAAGTATTGTTTTTATCACAAATGGCCAACATTGAACGATTGTTAATTAACTACTGGAGGGTAGCCACCATTGTGGAGGGTAGCCGCCATTATGGAGGTGACTAGGGATATAACAAAGCACAATCATGGATATTGATGATATCCCTTGAGTCATTAGAGAAGCCTTTTATCTCACATCATCTGGGAGGTTGGGACCTGTTTTAGTTGATATCCCAAAAGATGTTTAGTAGCAGATGATTGTTCAAGTGTTCACTTTCATGATAGAGTGACTGATGTGCAACTTGCACTACATGGGATAAACTATTTAATGGAGAAAAGGGAAGACAGACCATTTTTTTTTCCACGTCGCTATGCAATGATCGATAAGTATGACTAGTGGGTGATTGGCCCAATCTAACTACTGACCGGTGGGATATTTTCTTTACTTGTATGCTCGCCTTCTGATCCTGCAAATTAGTGTATTAATCATATTTAGTGTGCAATGATCATATTGCTCTTATTCATACCACTAGCTGTAGAGGAAATCTGAAACTGTTGTCTGGTTAATTTTATTTATACCTTGCTAACATTTTCTTATGTGGTTCAAAAGAACGGACGGGAGGTTGTTCAATGGCTCATTTTTAGGCTGAAAAAAATAAATACTACCTCACTTACGTTTACGTCGGTTTTTAGTTGTTGAAATGGTGTGGTTGTTGATTACCAACATTGTGCAAGTAAGCGCTTCAAGCACATTTCATATGATCAACTCAATATAAGTTGTGTAACAATGAAGCTAAAAGATGTTCACAGTATGGATGATTCATAGATCCGTTGATTAAGAAAGGTAAGTGCACTATCAATATTGGTTTGGCTAATGTGCTTGCAATCGACACTGACTGTAGTATTGCCATATTAGTTGTGAGTGATAAAGAATTTCAGAGTCACTCTTGTTTCTTGATATGCCAACTTGCATTTCCAAGGCACTGTGATAGTGGAGGAAGAGAATTCCAGACTTTTTTCATCCTTTCCATATCAACACGATTTATTTCTTGATGTCTGAATGAGATTTTATAGAGATAAATGATTTTGTGACTTCATTAGAAGTGGATTCACACAGCGTTGTTGTTTGGGAGATTTGTGGTCTACAATTCTAGTTATGCCTATTGTGCTAGTCATGTTGATCTGTCTTTATGCAAGTGTTCGATCATTTCAGATCTACCCATTCCCTAAATCCACCCATGTTCATTGTTGAAGGAATGCTACCAAATTCGTGTGATTAGAAAATCTGTTGTAGAAGCCAAAATCTACTTGCAATAATGTGTAACCTAAAAATATATGTTAGAGAGCAACGCATGAAAATTTCCACTAATGCCACCATTCCAAATCATTTGTTTTCATAGGCTGCAGGAGGTCATTGTCAACTTTTCTTTTGTGACCTTTCTATAATAAAGATTTGTTTGTCATTAAAAAAAAAAAAAATTGCAAAATTTGATAACGCCGAGACAGTATTGCCTTATATATATAGCAATTGGTATAAAAAATAATAATAATAATAAACAAAAAATTATAAAACCATAAAAACACACAAAAACATTATAAAAAAAATCAAAATTATAAAAATAAAAAACATTGTCAAAATTTGCAAATGGATATTCCTAAAAACAATATGAATGCATGATTTTATGCTTAAACTCTAATTTGTTTTCTTGAAGTAATTTTGACAACCATCAATGAAGAAACAAGTGCGGGCGACAGGTTCACACACACTTTATTTTCTTTTACTCACATTTGTACTTATCTCTTGCATTTTATGTTTTATGTTAATCTCACAGTTTTCATGCAGGATTTGTACTAAGATTTTTCAGGATCAAAGATGATCACATTTTGTTGCTGAAGTGATTTTCAGGAATCACAAAATTTTTCAAAAAAAAACACATCCTTTGCTCGACATATTGAAGGATTTGTTACTCAACAGAAACTTTTTGCGCATCTTGATGTTTGCTATTACACAGAAACATTTTGCTGATACACAAAAACTTTTTGTGCATCTTGATGTTTGTTGTTACACAGAAACATTTTGTTGATACACAGAGCCTTTTTGCGCATCCTGATGTTTGTTGTTACATAGAAACATTTTGCTGATACACAACAACATTTTGCCAAATGTCATGCTGTGACACTATCCCAGTTCTCTTTCAAAGTCGATTAATCATCATGTGTTGAAGCCATCTTCCATTGCCTTAACTGTCATGATTCCATACACCTATTTTTCTGAGTTGCATGCATACATTCCCTTATCTTTTTAAGTTCATTTTTTCCTTTCTAGTTTTCCTTCTGAATAAAACAAACCCACTTTCCATGATTACATTTCCTTTCCATAAACCCTGTTGCTACTGAGATCTTTACATCTATAGTCCTACCAATCTTTTTATAAACTCGTGTTGACTGATGTGGGATTCCTTAAGGCCCACCTTTCAACAGTCTTTCCCCATCGATCTCAACACCTTATTTGGGATATAGACTAGAGTTCCTTTTGAGTACCTAGAGGCTTGCATGCCTTAATGGCAAGCTCTCTCGCTAGCAATCATGGGAATACATCAATGTCCCTTGATCGTTAGATATTGCAAGTGGCTTGACATCAGCACCTCTATTTGCACTTTTCAAGATGTATTCAAGTACCTTGACACTCATTGACATCACTGGTGAGTTTGTCTCTCATTGGTTAACGACATTCATCAATGGACGGTAATCCAATGATTTCTCTTCATTCTTGACATCGACACATTCATTCGCATGATGAGAATTGTACAATTGATTTTTTAGCAGGTGAAGACTATACACTTTTTCATGATCCCCTCAATAGTTGCAGCAGTTTGATTTCATATCTATGAGAGTACCACGGTTCCATATTCTTTGCCTTCCATATTTCTCATGATTCAGCAGTAGCAGTTCAGATTCCTTCACTTCCCATGATCCAGTTACAGTAGCAGCAACATTAGCAGTTCCATTTTCCTGATCTTGCAGCAGTGACACCTTCCATCTTCCATCAGTCACAGTCAAACATTCTTTACTCTATCAGTTACAGTAGTTGCAACTACAGCGCCAGACACGTTTTCCTGATCCAATAGCCACAACAGCTACATCTAATTTTTGGGTAAGTGGAGGTATGTTCTTTTATAAGCTTTAATCACACAATTCCTTATATGTCGACTTGAATATTTTGAAAATTTTCCTCACCGTGCTCTCCTTCCTTCCATGACCTACACTAAGTTGAATGAGGGCATGCAACTGATTCAGTTGGGGGGGGGCACTATTTCACCACATATTCATTACCATTATTCCATTTTACCATCTAATCATTCCATTTATGATTCACTAACATTTATTTTCCAACGACACTTTGTTGCGTTTTGATTGATATACATATTGGCATGATTCATAAAGATAAAGAAAATTCTTTCTTATACTCAATGATGCTCTCTTATGCACATTGATAGCTTATTATTTCTAGTGAGTACATGGCTAAATTATTGCAGCAAGAAAATCAATAAGTGAAATGAATGTTGATAACACAAGAAACAACATCTTTTACATTCATGGTTGTCACACAAGAACCAACCATAATAAAATTTCACATGCTGTTACACATATTTCACATGTTGTTACTCTTGTATCTCATACCCTGGAAACATTCATTGTTAAAAGGACATCATCAATCAAAGACATAGTTAAAATGCCAAAATTCCTTAAGAAGATCCATGCATGGTTGCATGAGGTCATGCAACAAGTTGAGTTGGGGGGTATGTTGGGCCTCAGAAATGTCCTAATTTCATCCACCTTTCCCTTCATTATTCCTTACATTTCATCATCCCATTAACCTTTTATCATACCATTTCAATACATACATTTGGGTTTCACCTTATTATTTTCCAATTTATTCATTTCAGTATTATAAGTGAAAGTATGATTAAATATTAGAAAGATGGCATATTTTCATTATCTATCAAGGTTGGATGAGTTTGATGATGTGTGCAGGAATATTTGAAGATTGCAACAAATTCAAAATACACCACCTATCCTCAAATTCAAATTACATCTTCAAACTTGAAGATTTGAAAGAGAGAAGATCATGGAAGATTTGGTTGGCATATCTTATCTAAGATATGTGAGATGTGTATGGAGGATTTGAAGGGATCATATCTTGTCATAATGGGAAACTAGTTGAGAGTGGTTGACAGAATAGTGGATCTGTAATTATGACACTCATGTATATAAGAGAGTGTTCTCTCTTCATGAGGATCATCATATGATTCATAATTGGAGGATGTTATTCATGAGAGATCAAGTAATGGATAATTTGGGAAGTTGGAGTTAGAGATGAGACATTAGACTTAGATCGGCTTGAAGTCTTAGAAGGGGATTCTTATCTTTGTTATTATTTCATGCTTTGTCATTTGACTCTTGTAATATAATTTGAGATTGATATATTGTGTGAGCTCACATATGTCATTTGTCATTCAACTCTTCACATGTTGTATTGTTTTTGCCTTATGCAATTTCTTGCTTTCCTAGTTAGTATTTCAATGCTTTCCTAGATTAATTTCATTTCAGTAATTTAGATTAGATTACTTCCACTTCAGTCCTGCATATATAGTGTGTGTGCTTTGTAAGTCTACGAACCTCGAATTGACAAATTAAATAGTTGGGAAAGTACTACAATGGAATTAAACGACAATATTTCCACCTAACAGTCAGTGGCCACCGATATCCACGTGGATCAATCCTCCCTCATTAGGAAACAATGGTCTCCATTTCTTTGAGTTCCCCCATCATATGAGGAAATTTTTGTTGAATTTGACCCCGGGCGAGACACTTTCCTTAGTGCAGGAGTTGCCCTGTTTTGACGACTTGATAAAGTTGGATCCTTTGTTGTCGAGTGCCCTTGATTTGTGTTTCCACAATATGATCATTGGTTGTATGTTGCATGTAGTTAGGGTTGAGCTCTATTGGTGTCAACTTCTCTGCTATCTCTGAGGTGTCCAATAATGGTGGGAAATATGGTCGAAGGAGAGCCATGTTGAAGACTGGGTGCAGGCCAAGGAAATGGGGAATGTTGAGCTCAAAAGAATTGTCACCCACAACCTTGGTGATGGTGTACAACCCATAATGGAGTGGGTGAAGCTTCTGATGGGGCCCTGTAAGGTGTTATTTCTGCAAGTGCACCCAACTTTTGTCACCCACCTAAAATTTATGCGGTACCCGATGTTGATCACGGCGCTGCTTGTACTTGGAAATAGACTTCTGTAGAATATCTTGAACCTATTGGAGGATGTGTTGGATTCACTAAATGAACCAGGTGGCTTTGTCAGCTTCTGGTGGAGAAGGGGATGAGTCAGTTGACGTGGTCACCATAGGTAGTGCAACATCCATGGGGCCCAATGGTTGGAAACCCAACCCCACCTGAAAGGGGTTGTGGTCAGTTAAGCTATGCAGGGCTCTGTTGTAGCTATGTTGGACATAGGGAAGACTCTCATCCCATGTGTGGGGGTGTTTTGAATTGTATATGAGAAGGATATGTACGGCCATCTGATTGACGACCTCAGTTTGGCCATCTGTCTGGGGGTGGAAGGCAGTGGATTTGGTGAGCTTGGTATCCAACAGTGACCAGAGGCTCAACCATAATGTGTTGAGGAACTAGTTTTCATGGTCTAAGATAATGGTTTGTGGGATCCAAAAATCTACCCATACTCGTTCAAAGAAGAGCTTGGCAATGGCTTCTACTGTGATGTTCTTCTTGCAGATGGCTAGAATCACCATCTTGGAAAAGCGATCAACAACCACAAAAACACAGTCATTTCCCCTCTTGGTGGACGAGAGGCCCGACATGTAGTCCATTGAGGTGGATTCCCATGGCCTGTTAGGAGTAGGAAGAGGGGTGTACAAGCCCTGATTCTTAGTAGTCGGTTTGGAAATATCACAGGCGGTGCATGACCTGATACACTTGTCGACATCCTGTCAAAGTTTCATCCAGTAGAAATTTTTATGTAGCACTGCCATTGTTTTTTCGGTGCCAAAGTGTCCTACCACCCGACTGTAGTGAGCTTCCCAAATCAACTTCGGTTGCTCGCTTGATGGAACGCAGAGATGGCCCAGACGGCACAACAACCCGTCCTGAAGATGAAAATTAGTGACCACTGATTTGGCGCCTAACATTTGGTAGGTGGTGGAGAAGTCAGGGTCTATCTCATAGAGGTGGGGCTATCCATAGGTCTCATGGCCTCAAGTGTCTAGCACCATGGTGAGTGTCGCAACTAGAGGTCGGTTGAGGCAATCAATAACTTGGTTGGTACTTCCTCTTTTATACTTTATGTTGAGGTGGAACTGTTGTAAGTATGTTGACCACTTTTGATGGTTGTCATTCTCCTATTTACCTTGTGTCTATATGAACTATAGTGGCTTGTGATAAGTGTGGATGATTGTCTCCTTCCCAAGAATTTAATGTCTCCACTGGTGGTAGGCTTTTACAATGGAGTACATTTCTTTTTCATAAGTAGGGTACTTATGGACAACATCTGATAGTGTCTCACTATGATATGTGACGGGGTGGTCGTGTTGAGTGAGAACAGAACCCACAGCATAGCCTGAAGCATCTGTCTCGATCTCAAAGGAATGTTGCGAGTCCAATAATGAAAGTACTGGGTATGAGCACAAACGCTTCTTCAAGTCATCGAAGGTCTGTTGTTGGGACAGGCCCTACACAAATTTTTCCTTACCGCCACCCCTGGTTACTTGGCTGAGGGCCCATGCGATATGAGAGAAACCCAACACGAACCTGTGATACAAATTCATGAGGCCCAAGAAGCTTTGAAGTTCAATGAGTGTGGTTGGGGCTGGACAGTCACAGATGAACTGGATCTTGGCTTGATCCACATGCACACCATGATGATCAACATTGTAGCCTAAGGAATGGACCCAGTCCATGCCGAAGGAGCATTTTTCCAAGTTTTCATATAGTTTGTGTTGTCGCAGGGTGTGCAGAACCTCCTGAATATGCTACAAGTGTTCCTACCAAGTCTTGTTGTAGATGAGAATGTCATCCAGATACACCACTACAAAAGTATTGGTGAAAGGTCATAGGATATCGTCCATCATCCTCATAAAATTTGTTGGAGAATTTGTCAAACCAAAGGGCATGACCAACCATTCAAAAAGACCTTATCTTGACTTGAAAGCAGTATTCCATACATATGTCTATTATATTGGGACCTATTGGTATCCAGACTTCAGATCAATCTTACTGAAGTATTTGGCCCCCATGAGCTGACCAAGGAGGTCGTCGATTCGGGGAATCGGCTACCAGTTTCGAACTGTGATTTTATTCAGAGCTCAGTAATCAATGCAGAGTCGTCAGGTCTTATCTTTCTTCTACACTAGCATGATTAGGCTCCCACAAGGAGATGAGATGGGATAGATGTGCCCCTTGTGGATAAGTTCTTGGATCTGCCTCTTGATCTCCTCATTTTCTAACAGAGAGCAGCGATAGACTGGCCCAATGGGTAGGGGGTGCTCCTGGGGTCAAATCGATGGGATACTTGACCTGGAAGTGTAGAGGTACCCCGGTAGGAGAGGAGAAGATATCTTAATATTCTTCCATGACCTTATCCACTTGCTTTTGTTGTGTGGAGAGATCAGTCACGGAGGCCCTGGATGTGGTTGGGATCTTTCACTCACTCTAAGAGAGAATCAAAAAGAAGACAAATTTCCCAATCTAAGAGATGACCTTCCTACATTGCTTGGCAGAGATCAAGGAAATAGCACTAGGAGGGATTGCATTGGGTATCCTGTACAATTTCCTGTTCAAAGTAATAATAACACTACGAGGCCTAGACTCATATACAGCATGACGTTTCCATAAATAAGGCTAGCCCAAAAGAAAATTACCAACTTCGAGAGGAGAAATATCACACAATACCCCGTCTTTGAAGGGCTTGATATCGTACGACAGTCGACACTATTGGTTGACGTGAAGATCACTTCCTTGGCGGAGCCATCCAATGGTGTAGGGTTGTGGGTGTGGCGTTGTCAACAGGACCAGTCGCTTGAAGACCTCTATTGAGATGGTTTTCTTCTGGCTACTGCCATCAACAATGAATTGCAGCGGGGTGCCTTTTACCCACATATGTGAATGAAAGAGGCACTCTCCTTCTTATGGATCATTTGGGTCACCAGGTTGGAGCTTGGTGGTAGCAATGGTGGCACTGGGTTCTATGTCAATGATCCATCTTCCCCTTTTTGGTTCTGAATCAAATTCAGAACCCACATCTGATTCAGAGGCTTTCACTTCAGCCACCAGCGACTGCTTTGAGCGGCAGTCAATAGTGTTATTGCAAGGGCTCTTATGGAAGTCACACACTTCCCAATATCTTTCTTTGTATTTCCAGTGTCCTTCTCTGATTGCGGCTTGGATTGGTTGTCCTGATATTGTCCATATTTTCTCTATCCTTTTTTTGTGGGTTGGGGCCGCCCTTTTCTGGCTTTCGCTATGAGGGGCTCCCAAACCCAAATTTCCGCGTATTTTGTTTGAGATTTTGCTCGATATTAATGGCATATCGGTAGGTCACACCCAAGGATGATATGTCTAGAAATTCCATTTTGGTATGGATGTATCTATGTAGATCACCGAAATAATTGAGCACCAGATGTCACTCTGAATCTTTGATACCCAGCTTGGTGCGCAAGGTATGGAAGATATTTGTGAACTCTGGCACTGCTTGGTCTCTTTCTTGCCGCAGTGTGGTCCATCTGGTATACAAGTTGTCATAACTTTCGACGAGGTAGTATTGTTCCTTAATATAATCCCTAAAGGATTTTGATGTGGCCACGACTGTAAATAATGAGGGATCCTATCTTTCCTTTTGCTCACAGAAAGTTTCCCACCAATCTTTGACATGGGGAATGGCTTTGAGGAGCACAAAAGTAATCTTTTCTCTATTCAAAAAGTTATGGATAGAAAAATACCCTTCTAGTAGATTCAACCACTTGTCTACAGCATCTGCATCTATCTTACCTTCAAATATAGGAATATCGAAGTTGATTTTAACCTTGAAGGGTGTGGCACCCCCGCTCGAGGAAGATGTGTCGCCTGTTGGTAGTCGCTGAAGGATTTGCATGAAACTATCCATCATCTCGTTCCTTTGTTGCGTGAGGGCTTCCTCAAGCAACATTTTGAATGGATCTCATGTCCTGTCATCTTTCTTTTCTACTACCATGAGAGGTCACTTGGGCGTGCGAGAGATTTTGTCCTCAAGAGAAACAAGCTCGAGACCCAATTCTTTGTACCCTGGCCTCATTGGGGACATGCATTAAGACGAAAGGGAGTAGACCGCTCTAATACCACTGATCTGTATTGTATGAGCAGAATGAAATGAATACAGATTATTAAAAGATGCTTAACACAAAATAATAGAGATACAGTAAAATTGGTTTTCTATTCAATAAGGAAATAAGCTAAAACTATTAAAAGGAGTGGAAAACAAGATTGTTGGAATGGTGGCGGCTTATCTCTGAGAAGATATGTGGCGGTTGCGGTCATTCGTAAGAAGATGATTACAATGAGGCTCTGAAGGCCTTTTTACAATAAACAGGAATGTCAAAAACCCTAGACATCCAAAAACCTAACCCTAGGAGATGAAGTGCCAAAAGTCATGTGGGCCCCGTTTGGGTAAGTTAGTACATCAACTTCCCGGAGTCGTAAATTTTGCATACGATCTACGTTTTAGGCGCACGATAGCCCATTGGAAAGGTCTAACTGAGAAGAACGATTTTTTACTAGCCCAGGTTAGTGCCTTCACTATTCACCTGGGCCCCAAATCCCCAAAAAACAGCATTTAGGGCCTCAAAATGGCCCCGAAAGTTTGGAACCCGAAAAACTGTCGAAAAAATGCTAAGGTGGAAAACTATTTTTCAAGCTAGTGGAATAGGTGGGTGGTCACTAATATCCACTTAGATCATCCCATGAGTTGGGTGTGTGGTTCCTCTCTGAGACGGAGAAGGAATGACGTGTGCCCCTATGTGGGGTGAGGAAGCCCATGAATTGGGTGTGTGGTTCCTCTCTGAGACAAAGATGGAACGTTGTGTGCCCTATGTTGGGTGAGGAAGCCAATGAGATAGGTGTTTGGTTCCTCTCTGAGATGGAGATGGAATATTGTTGTGTACCCCTATGTGGGGAAGCACATGAGTTGGGTGTGTGGTTCCTCTCTGAGACGGAGATGGAATGTTGTATTCCCCTGTGTGGGGAATCCCATGAGTTGGGTGTGTCGTTCTCTCTGAGACGGAGATGAAACGATGTATTGGTCTCCTCTATGTAGATATTTGAGATAATGTGATACTCCAGATGATTCTCCTATGAGACGTAGTGAGGAAGAGATATGTTGAGTTGGATGTGCCTGTGGCTGAGCACAGGTGAACGTGATCCTAGTGGCTGAGTACTAGTGAGTGTGATTCTCTTGTGAGATACAGTGAGAAAGAGATATGTTGAGTTGGGCGTGCCTATGGCTAAGCACAGGTGAATGTGATCCTAGTGGTTGAGCACTAGTGAGTTTGATTCTCCTATGAGACACAGTGAGATAGAGATGTGGACACCCATGTGGTTGAGAAAATATGGATGTGCCCTTGATGGCTGAGCACTAGTGGCTCTAGTCTTCTAGGGTTTGTGAGCACCCTTTTGTGTGCTAGGTTTTATGGTGGTGGAGGTCTTTCTCTTGAAGAATATAGCAAAGGATTGGTTGGCTTTTCTTCCCTTGTTGAGAAGGGCTTCCTAGGATACTTCTTGTGTACTTGTGCATGGGGTTTCTTCTTATGATCTTGGTTACTGCAGCAAATTGTTTATGGTGTAACTACAATTGTCTGTGGTTCAAGTAAAATACTAAAATTGGAATAAAATTCATGCTTGAACCTAGTTTGATGAAAAATCAACACCTACTCTGCCCTCTCTCATTAGTTGGCATTTGTGGTTGGAACGCAAAAAAGTATTATTTGAGAATGGTAGACCCTCTATCCACTTGGTTGTATGCAAGACACTTGGAGGATTTGGCAGACACAAGGATATACAGAAAGCGCCAATTACCATATCTACTTTTTCAATGACCAAGGAGGATTTTACAGCGGGATGGTTCGACGAAGCAACTCAATCAAATGGACAACTAAGTGGAGTAGGAGGGGTCCTTAGGATCAATGAACATATGGTCTATAAGTGGACATTCAATTGTGAACCAAGCACTAATACTAGGGTTGAACTTTTGGGAGTGTGGGAAGCATTAACACTGGCTACGCGGCTGCATATCCTAGATCTACAAGTTTTTGGAGATTCCAAAATCATCATAGACTGGTTGAACCAAAAAGAAAAGTTGCAGGTAATCTCTTTGGAGTGTTGGAAGGACAGAATCACAGACCTCAATGAAGCATTCAGGACAATCAATTTCACTCACATTTATAGAGATAACAACAAGGAGGTAGACATTTTATCCAAGAAGGCACTCCAGATGCAAGAAGGGAAGATAGTTTACAACCAGCGGGAAGAGGGAAATGAGGACCCCTCCCTGTTCTTAAATCTCTATTAATGTTTTTTGTCAATAGTTTAATTTTTTATGAGCTTTCTCTTTGTCTACACATAAGAGATAGTGATGTTTGGTTTATATGGACATGTTTTATGGACCTATGGGGTCAGATCCGAGCACTTTATGTTCTTATCTCCTTGTTTTGTATCAACTTGTGTGCTAGTAGTATATTAGTTTTTTTCTCATATACTTTTGTTTTGGAGGATCAAAAAAAATGCTTGTTATGATTAGAATTATATTTTGTTACTTTTCTCCTGAAAAATTTTTATATAATATAATGAGGAAAAAAAATGTGAGCAAGAAAACAGAAAAGCGAAAACCATTAGATATAGCCTATAATGGAAACAAAAATGCATAGAAAAATATGATTTGGATTAAGTGGAATTTTCTAGTATCATATTTGGGTTATCTCACATTCCATGGAATTTTGTCAATGCGAACATGAAAATTATAGCAAAGGAAGAGGACACACAATATGTTTTAGAAATTAAATGGAATTTATAATTTGAAAAGTTTTTAAGAAGCTTCACGATTTATATATTGAATTAAAATGGAAGACATGTACATTGTCTTGACTTTATATACAATCGGTTTTACGTTGGTTTTACGTTATCGTATTTTCCTTGTGACAATATATTAATAATTATCACATGGTCTTTCACAATTTATATTCACCAAATAATTTTTTGGACAATATACTAGTCGTTATGTTCTTGTTTTTCACAATCTATGTTTAAACAAAACAAAATTTGGAAAATATACTATTCATTATGTTCCTTCGTAGTTAAGAAAATATTGGATCCAATATTAATTATTTATCTAAAGTCAAGGCGCCTTGTTTTTG